>JAKUCV010001433.1:0-56560 GCA_028386065.3 Turnera subulata
TTGGATGCTAGTCACAGTGGCTCACTTGAATGCTTTCCAAAAGGTTTAGGAAGGCTCTCAAACCTTGAAGTTTTGCTAGGATTTAGACTAGCCAAATCAAGTCAATCAGAAGGTTGTCGGATTGCTGAGTTGAAAAACCTGACACGACTCAGGACTCTTGGTTTACATTTCAAAAGGGATGATGAGATAGGAGATGATGTGGAAAATGCACTAGTAAAACTCCAAGAACTTTAGTTCCTGACAATAAGTTGCTTTGACAGCCATGGGGAGGGCCTTGTTGACAAACTTGATAAGCTTTGTCCACCACGAGAACTTCATGAACTGTGTCTGTAGTTTTATCCTGGTAAAGTTAGTCCAGTCTGGCTTAATCCCATCTCTCTCCATACGTTAAGATATCTATCGATCTCTTCTGGGAATCTAGAAAAGTTGCATCCAAGCTTTTGGGGCGAGGATAATGCTGTGTGGAGAATTGAGAGATTGATGCTTGAATCTCTCTCAGATTTGGAAATGAAATGGGAAATTTGTGCAACAGGAAATGCCATCTTTGAGGATTGTGAATGCAAGTTGCTGGTGTCCAGATTTAGTGTCATTCCCAATTGATGATGTTGGTTTCAGAGGTGGTGTTTGGACAAAAGGAGACAGCCGGAGTTAGTCTCAATAATAATTTTTATTTTAGTTATCTTATTTTTAGTATATGAAAATTTATATCACTATTTCATCTCCAAACAAATTGAAATTCAGAATATGGAAAATATTTACAATTGTGAGTTAGAAAATTTATTTTCAAATAGCTCATCACTAAATCCAATTGTCCAGGGAATATGATTGGCTAACCCTTATTAATATTGGCCCAAAGTGTATTAACAACATTTTTCAGTGAAATAATTGAGGGTAAATAAAATATTTAGAAAAAAAAAAAGAGAAAGACAAAAAAGAGAAGTGAAGTCATAAAGTGAAATAATTAAGGATAATTCAGGTATTTAGGGGGGGGGGGGGGGAAAGAGAAAGAAGGAGAGTGCATTTATAAAATTGTGGAGTGCAAATATCGCCTCCCTTTTCTATGGGGTTGTAAAGAATGAGATGCAAATAGACTGCCACATTTAATATAACTGTTTCTAAGGATTGAGACAAGCCTTTTTGTTTGTCGGAAAAGCAAAAAAAACAATTTTTGGTGATTACTTATGAAGCGCCCCGACCAGTATTTACCGTACACAGTAAACACGTGTCGGAACTGTGACGACCCAATCACAACAAGCCCAGCATACGGTGTATACAACAGGAACACGGACTCAACAGCCCAAAATAAAACAACCATAATTATCATATCCGGCCCAATGGCCCAACAATAGTAAAAACAAATGCACAGCGGAAGACTTAATAACTCACAAAACACTGTATGCGACACTGATGCAAACTATGGATCCGAGCCCTGTCCAAGGGATAACGCAGCAGCCTGTCTGGAATGCACCAAACCTGTACCACAAATAATCCATCTTACGGGATGAAAGCCCACAGGTGAGGGGTGAGTCCGAAGTGCTCATCGACGAAGGAAAGACAATCAATATGCAACTATAATTACTCAAGTCAAAAACAGGCACAACAGCCGACCAAAAGACTCGACCGAAAACCGGTCCATGACCAAAAAGACTCAAATAAAACCAATTTCCAATTTTATCTTTCCGGGCCCCGTCACGGATAACTAGAGGTCAGACCTGGTTATCAACACATTCCGGGTGCCAGACCAAATCCAGAGAACCCAAGGATCGACATCCCAAAAATACGAACCCAGGGATAGACATCCCAAAAATAATCACGGGATAGACATCCCAAGCATAGACATGCTTATCACAAGTAACCCAGGTCAAGGCCACCACAGAACAGTCTTAAACCATCGAGTCGTACCACTACTTATCACGTGACAATTATATTACCGTCATCAAAATCAAATCACAGGGATCAACATCCCTAACCAAAATCCCGGGATAGACATCCCTATCCAAAATCAAGGATCGACATCCTTATCACCAATTTATTATTAATTCCATTATACTTATTCCAAAAGACACAGAAAATCAACACAGGGATAAACATCCCAAAAACCAAATCAAAATACTGGGATAAACATCCCGACAACAATCACAACAAATGCAGTAATCAACAATGCAATAATCATCAAACACAACAACCGAATAATACAGGCACATATTGAAGGAAATCCATCCTCACCTTGGCCGATTACTCAACTCCGGAGACAATGACCGGTCCGACGCCGGCTCCTCGGGAATCTGTCCGATGTCAAAACCTATACAACAAAACAACATACTCACATAAATGCACATAATTGGTATGCTATGATGCCAAAACTGCGAAATAAATCCATCCCGGTTCATATACTTTATTATCATCTTTTACCGAAAATATATCGTATGTATATAAGGTTACAAAAATATATTTCCAAAACTATTAAATCAAAATATTTTCATAAAATAATATACTTTTTTCAAAATAATAATTACCATATATTTTCTGGAATTTATAACATATGTATATATTTTCCATAATATTTCCATAAAAATTATTATACTTTCCAAAATTTAATTCCCAAGTATTATTATCTTAAGAAAACTCCATTTCCAGAAAGTATGATCATATAAACTAATTTTCTGAAAATAAATACGATTTTATAAATACACATATATATTTCCAAACATAAAATACTTTTCCAAATAATTATATTATAATAATATATTTTCAAAACTATTATTTTTGTATACCATAAATACATATTTTCAAAAATAGTTAATTACCGTAATTTTCTGAAGTAATAACATATGTACAGAAGTTTCCAGAAATTACTTTCAAGGTATATATATTATTATTTTTTTTTCCAAATAAGCATAATACTACTTTTCCAAAACGAATATAGTTTTCAAGGTATTTATACATATATAAATATATGTATTCCACAACACCAAAACTCATCATATTTCTCAAAATATATTTTTCTAATATATTTATATTTATATCTTTTAGAATTTATATATATTTATATTTTTATTTATTTTTATTTATTATTTTTTTATAACTAGGCTGGGCCATGAATAGTGTTGGTCCAGGCCTTGCACAGTACCAAGTCCAGACCCAACCAGACCCAGACTCAGCCCATGCGCAGCCCAGTCCAAGCTTAAGCCCACAATCCAGCCCAAGATCCACCTCTCACCACTCGGGTCAACCCGACCCGCGACCTCACATCCGGGTCTGCTCAAGCTCACCTTGATGAGCAGGTGGCGGCGGCGGAAGACGATGGGGCGAGGCGGTGACAACTCGGCAGAAAAGGCAGCACGAAAGGAAGAGGTGGCGGCACGACGAGACTCTGGCGAGGGAGGAACGCGGGCGACGGCAGGCGGCAGAGCGGCATGACGAGCGGCAGAGAGTAGAGGAGACGAGCGGATCTGGGCGGTGAAGACTCGTGGTCTGGCGGCTGCAGCGAGGGAGGGAAGGAGGCGTGAGGGAAAAGACGAGGCGACGGCGTCGTCGGCTGGAACTGCAGTCGTCGGTGGCGGCGGTTGGCGTGAAGGTGGCGAGCTCGTCGGGCGTGTGGGAAGTTGCAGGGCGACGGTGTCGAGCGAGGAAGGGTGGTGATGGAGATGGGGAGAGGGTGGCGGCGCGAGGAGGTGATGGTGGTGTGTGGTGGACGGCGGTGAGCGAGAGGTGGTGGGTAGGCTTGGTGATGGTGGAGACGTCGGTTGGGTTGTGTGTTTGAGTTGTTTTCTTCTTTTTTTTGCTGGTCTGTGAAAGGAGAGGGTTACTGGTGTTTCGGTGGTTGCAGGAAGAAAGTTAGCTCGATTGAAGAAGAAAATGAGGGTGGTGAGCAGATGAGGCAGAAAATGATAGGCAGAGTCACGGGAAAACAAGATCACAGGCAGAAAATGATAGGTAAGTCACAGGCTGCACAGCGGGAGGCGGCTCCACTGTGCAGGGCCGTGTCCAAATCGGACCAGAAAATAACATTAATAGTGATATTATTATTATTCCGATATGGTATTTTTGGTTGCATAATTTACTAATTATAATTTTAAAAAAAATTTAAATGTCGTAATTCTATGAATTCTATCGGACCGAGTTTTACCGAGGGTTTTTTCGGGAATAACCGAGCCTCGGAATTTAATTCCGAGGGATACTCTGGATTTCCGAGCCTCCTTTACAACTAACCGAGCCTCGGTTTTTAATTCCGAGACTAGGACGACGCTTAGGGGCATCAATCGGATTTTCCGAGCCTAAGTTGTATTTTCGGACTCGGGACGGAAAGACGAGAGTACCCCTGCGATTCCGTTATTCCGACATAAAAATCTGGACCGGCCAACCGTGGCTTGCCACGTGGCCACTCTTATTTCCTTTTCTTTCCTTTCCTTTATTTTCTCTTTTCTTTTTTTTCTTTTTCCCCTCTCTCCCGGTTTTTCTTCCGCCGCCCTACCCCACCTCTATTTCTTTTTCTTCCTTTTCTCCCCTATTTTTCCACACGCCGGCCCCTTCCTTTTTCCTTCTTGTTCCTTTCCCATCATTTTCTCCTGCTTCTCTTTCTCGTGACTCTTCTTCCCTATGTCACCCTTGTCTCCTTCCTCCTCTTTATCTTCCCTTCTCCTCTCCCGATTTTCTTACACCCATCCCCTTCCTCTGCCCTCTTTCCTCCTCTCCACCGAGCCACCACCAACCACCTGTGAACCACTGACCCGACCGCCACCAGCTGACCTCTATCTGTTCCTTCTTCATTTTCCTCCACCCATTGCCGCCTCTGGTAGTGGTCGCCGGGGCGGGACAACCAAGGAGTAGGGTCACTTGCTCTTTCTCTCTTCCGGCTCCTCTCCTCGTCTTGATTCCCTCGATCTGTCGCCCCTGCCGTTCCCGATCTGCTGCTTCCACCCGAAGCCGCCGCTGCCATCGCCTCCCTCGCGCCTCCTTACCATGCCGCCGTTGAGGAACAGAGCATAGAACTGTTGTCGCACAGTGCTGCCGCCTCCCTCTGCCGAGCAGAGGAGTGGCATCGTCGTCACCGGCAAAGCCGAGCTTGGGTGAGTCTTTGGCCGCCCCTTTCCTCTCTTTCCCTTGCTGTCACCTGTGTTTGTGGGGTTGTTGCTAATCGTTCTTATGGTCTCCGGTTGGGTCCTATGATTGATTGTAGTGGATGTGTTCTGGATGCGTGGTGGTGTTTCTGGGTTTTTGTTTGGCTGTTTGATGTTGGGTCTGCCGTGGGTTTGGTGGTGGGGTGTGGCCGTGGGATGGTGTGTTCGTTAGAGATCGGATTGCTGTTTTGATGCTGAGGGTTGCTTGTGCTGAATTATTATGGCGTTGATGGCTTTGGGACAATGGTGTTGGGTTTTGTTGATGCCGCAGTATGGTGGAATTAGGCTGAATTGTTGCTGGGAGATCAATTGTAACTGAGAGCCGTTGGTTTGTGGGTGCGTGAACAGTGCTTGGCCGGAATCCGGCGAGGTTCCCGCGGTCTCGAGAATTTTCCGGCGAGCTCGGAATGGACCTTTCGGGTAAAACCCGAGCCTTGGACCCTTCATGCATCGTTAACGGACCTCGGACAATATTAATAGACTCGGACCTTTAAACGATTAATCAAACGATTAATTAACTTAACTAAAATTGACTTATGGTTAAATTTTATATCTTGTTTTAATTATTTATTTTATGCTTTGCCTTATTTATTTATGCTCTAATTTATTTATTTATGTTTTTGTTATTTAATTCAAGCTTTTATTTATTTATTTTATGCCTTATTTAATTTTCCGAATGGGCTATTAAAAAGGCCCATAGTATTTAAATTTCCGTTTTAATTTTATTTACGTTTATCTGGGCTCGTAAAAGGCCCATTGAATTTAATTTTCGAATTTTTTTATTTTAAATGGGCTAATTACAATAAAAGGCCCATATTATCTTAATTTAATTAAGTCTTTTATTTATTGTTTTAATATTTTCTCCGATGGACTAAACGCAAGTGAAGGTTCTCCGGGGCTTAATTTCTTAATTATTTTTAATTATTACATTTCTAATAAAAATTCCGTTCTTCTGGGCTAAAATAATAATAGGTCCATTCTTATTATATTTACCAAATCTTATAAATAATTTTTGGCTATATATATATATATATATATATATATATATATTTCTATAGTGGTTTTCATTCTTTGAGCTACAATAATATTACTCCCTTTCTTTATAATTTTACCGATTTTATATATAGTAATCCATACAAAATTATTTTAAGACTTAACTATATTTTATCGAAAATATTTTGGCTAATTTAATAACGGTAATACTATTTTGAAATATTGTTTATCTAAGACATTATTTTACTAAAGATTATATTATCTTTGACCACTAATTTAATTATCACTTTAAGCTACATTAATTTATACTCTACTTTAATATATCGATTTTATAAGTATAAATACTTACTACATTATTTTATACCGTATCGCGACTATATTGATTTCCTACCGATAATGATATTTTCTATTTCACGGTTTTACTAACCGGAATATTATTTTTATGCCATTTTTATATATTTGCTGTTTTATAATCTTTTATTAAATGAATACGTAGTTATTACTATTTTGTCGATTATAGGTACTTTATGGAATATTATATACTTCGTAATATGATTTCTTATATATGATTTAAGCAACGTATTTATGAGCATGTATTTTCTTATCTTAAGCGACCTAAGGGCCGGGATAACGACTTGGGCGCTCGGTTTCGGTTTTTGATTTAAATCAAGTATACTTGACATAACCGTTGGATTAAATTAATTGCCACCAAGTCGGATGAACTGTTTGGTAATAAGATAATTATGGAGATACTAAAATGAACAGAAAAGCCGTCTAATAAATGTTAAACCGGTATCATGCAAAATCATTTTGTTGTGCATTATAAGTGATTATTGTGTTTCTATATATACATATAGGGTATCGAGGTTTGACCGGATAGCAGTTTCATAGACACATCAGGTGAGGATGGATAACCCTTGATATGTGCCCGTAATGCTGTGTGTGTATTCTTGTTGTTTGATTGAACTGCTGGAATGATTGACGACTGTTACTTGATTGCTGTGGAATTATTAATGCTGTTGTTGGATTGTGTTAGACCTGTGTATATTGTGTTGGAAATAATGTTGAGCTGTTAATTTTGAATAATTTGTGTCATGAGATTGAGATACGAGATTGAGTTTGTGGATTAATCTGAGATAATAGAAATTGGATAATTGATGAAAGAGTAATGGATTTGGACTGGAATTTGAGATGGTGATTTAATTGTCACGTGGAAAGTAGTGGTACGACTAGATGGTTAGAGGCTAATTCTGTGGTGTGATGGCCGGTTTGGTTGGTTGATATTGGGATGTTGATCCCGGATTTGTTGATATTGGGGTGTTGATCCCGGATTTGTTGATATTGGGATGTTGATCCCGGATTGGTTATTATTGGGATGTTGATCCCGGATTGTGATTTGGCCTGGCATCCGGAATTAGTTAATAACCAGGTACGACCCTAGCTTGTCCAGTGACGGGGCCCAGAAGATAAAATTGGTAATAATAATAAATATTCTTTTGGTCTTGGCTCAGTCATATTTTGGAAGAGTCTTTGTGTTGTATTTGTCTGTGTTTACTTCGAAAGTATTATGGTTGATTATATATCTCTGTTTATCCTTCGTCGGTGAGCACTTCGGACTCACCCCTCGCCTGCGGGGTTTCATCCCGTAGGATGAGTTGTTTGTAGTGCAAGATCGTACGGGGCAAGTTGCAGTGTACCCTCGGGCAGGACTTGGATCCATTAGTTGCATCGGGTTTTGCATATGTTGTCATTGAATTAAAGATGCTTCTGCTGTGCTGTTGTTATTGAGATTCTCGAAGTCGGGTGTTATGCTTTTGTTGTTGGGCCGTAAGGCCGATTTTCCGTTGTATTACACAGTTTGTGCCACGTGTCGGCACTGTTGTTGGTAATCACTGTGTGTCGGGTAAATTTAGGTCGGGGTGTTTCATTTTGGTAGCGGAGCGGGCGGTAGGTCCTTGGTGTTTCTTGTGCTTGTTTGTTGTGCATAGCTCGCTCCACATGATTATCATAATTGCATGCATATCCATATGGTTAGTGCGTAATGGATCCAGTCGAGGGACGCCAGCTTGCTGCAGAACATTCATATGTGAGTATTCTTCCTCATAAATACAGTTGGATGATAAGTTACCCGTATTTCGGTATTTTACAATATTGTTGTTTTAATGATTCCAAGTTTTGGAAAGATAAGTTTTTAAAGGATGAGTTTTGATAAAATGACATTTACAGCTGAGGCTGTGGGTTGAATATGTTTATAAGATGTGATCGCTGTTTTTGGAAAGTTTTATGATTTTGATGATGAAAAGCTTTTAAAGATTTTATTGTAAAGTCAAACATGGTCGTTTCCCGGGAAGAACAGTGAGATAAAGGGACCTTGAGACGGCAAGAAGTCTGTCTTGTTGTATCCGTGCATTGGAAGTTTCGACATAACAAGTAAGATTTAATTATGGGTTTTGGTTTTTATATCTTTAAGTGATGGTATGATATTATATGACCTTGAGGAAGTGGGAAATGATGATTTTTTAGTACTGTTTAATTATGACGTGATAAATTGATGACTTTTAGGTACTGCTTTGTTTATGACGTGATAATTTGAGTTGAGGACTGGATTGATATTCTTGGAAATTCTATGATTTTGGAAGTAATGCAATTTTTCTTTTTTAAGAAATTGGTTGATGATTTGAAGATTTTTAGATACTAAGGTTGTTTGTGATGTGATAACTTGATTGGAGGATTGGATTAATGATCATGGAATTCTTGATGTCAAAGGTGATTTATTCTTTAAAAAAAAAAGGTTTGATGATTTGATAATATTGGTGATTTAATCTTAAAAAAAAAAAGAGTTTGACGATTTGATGGTTCGAGGTATTATTTAAAAATCTATAACCGAAGTTATGATCATTGCTAGTTTCGGTGGGTTTAGAAGAGAAATATTATTTGATGGATAATTATGTTAGTAATAAATTCTGGAGTATTGATCGACATGTTTTGGGAGTTGTAATACAAAAAAATATATTATTTGATGGATAGTTATGTAATAAGAATTGAGGTAATGATCGACATGGTACGAGGGTTATAATCTGGAAAATTTATTTAGAGAATTTGATTGTGATTCATGGGAGATAATTTGGAGTTCACATATTTGATGATTGTGGAAGGATTGATAATCATGATAACCGTATGTATTGAGGTTTCTAGGTTTGGTGGTTTACGGTGTGAATTTCGAGGACGAAATTCCTTTAAGGAGGGTAGAATGTAACGACCCGGATAAAATTTTTGTGATTTTTACCAAATAGTTTTGACTTTTACGGTGGTTGATAAAATTTTATCGCGGTTAATTAAATATTTTACCAATCCGAGTCTGTAACAGCCCGGGTAATTTTTACGTTTTACCGTCACCGTAAAATTTATTTTTACAGTTATTTACCATTAAAATTAACCTTGAATAATTAATTAATGGTAATTTACGCTTCGGATTCCGAAACCGAGCCCCATCCCACGCTCGGGATTTTTCTGCGGATTTTCCGGACCAAGTTGGAATTTTTCGGGTCCAGGAATCTTCGGAAAAGTCAGGATTAACCCCGAGTTATCGGGCCAGGAATTAAGTCAAGGGGGTATTATTAATATTTTCTAGACCGGACGGGACACGACTGCATAATGCAGCCGCCTTGCTCCTGTGTGCACGTGAAGACCTGTCTTCACTGTGATGCCCGTGAAACCTGCCTTTTTCTTCCTCTCCATGCTTTGTATACCTGCACCACCATTTCCTACAACCAAAAAACTATCCTCTTGCTTTCCCTGCACTACAACACACAAGAAACCCAGTACTTCTTCATCCTCACCCTACAGAAGAAAGAAAAACGTTAATTTTTCCTCACCACTCAACTAGAACCAGAATTTAGTAAAATATATATAAAATAAAAAAAGAAGAAAAACAGAAAGGAAGAGACACAACCCGAGCCACCCACCCACACACGCGTCTGCCGGCCACCACGCACCGCCACCGCCGACGCCCCACTGTGACCAGCAGCCGTTTGTTTTAGCTCCTCCCTGCCACTCTCGCGTCGTGCAGCTGCCACCGCGCCCCTCCTTCGCCGCTGCCGGCCTCTCTCGTCACGACGCCTGCAGATCGTCGCCGGCCACCCAGACGAAGCCAGCCGCCGCCCTCTCCCCATTTCCCAAGCGCGACGCCTTGGTCGCCATCGCCACGACCTCGCGCTACCCTTCCGTGCCGTCAAGCAGCCGTCCTCGCCGTCAACCTCGCGCCGTCTCGTCACCGAGGTGAGATGGGTTGTGGTGTCGACCCGGATGGGTCACTACGTGGGTCGGGTCCGACCCAGGTTTGTTGGGATGGGTTGTGTGGACTTAAACCATGGGCTTGCTGGGTTAAGCGTGGGCCGTGCCTCATGCCTGGGCTTGGACCCCTGCGCCTGGGCCAGATGCTGAACTTTGGGTTGGGCTGGGGTTAGTACTATTTTGGCCCAGCCCGATCCTTAAAAAAAAAAAGAAAAAGAAAGAGGTATAATATGGAATAAGAGGAAGAGAATAATTCTGGAAAAATGGAAAAAATATAATTCTGGAAAAAAATATACAATTTGTGAAATAATATTTTGGGAATTTTAGGGAAATAAAATTATGGAGGAAAATATAATAATAGTAGTTAGTAATTTTTGGAAAGTACATACTTGTAGAAATAAATATGGAAAGGGTATTATCAAAGTNGGGGGGGGGGGGGGGGGGGGGGGGGGGGGGGTAACCGAGACGAGTCAGTATTTATTTTAGTAATACAGTAGCTGCATGACATTGCATATCACTTATGTGTGCATATTATTTGTTGATATACGAGTTGAAAACTAGCAGATACCTGAGGAGCCGGACTTGGAGTCTGTTGGACAGTTTCATAACTGATAATCGGCTAAGGTGAGGATGGATAACCTTAGATATGTGCCTGTAATACTGTGTTTGAATTTGTTGTTTGATTGAACTGCTGAATCGATTATTGGCTATTATATGATTGCTATGGAAGTTGTTGATGATTATCGCTTGCTATTTATTTGCTGTGGATTTTGCCATGACGTGCTGTTGGTTTGTGATAATGTGAGTAACCATTGAGCTGTTAATTGTGAGAACATGGTGATATGAAATTACTGACTGGTTGAGCTTGAGAAATAATCTGAAATGATAAAAAGTTGAGTAATTAATGATAGAGTAATGGAATTGGAATTGAATATAAGATGATGATATAATTGTCACGTGGAAAGTAGAGGTACGACTAGATGGTTAGAGACTAGTTCTGAGGTGTCATGGCCGGTTGGGTTGGTTGATTGGGATGTTGATCCCAGATTTGTGTTATTGGGATGTTGATCCCGGATTGTTGGTATTGGGATGTTGATCCCGGATTGTGGTTGGGCCTGACATCCAGAATTAGTTAGTAACCAGGTACGACCCTAGCTTGTCCAGTGACGGGCCCGGAAGATAAAATTGGTAATAAGAAAATAAATAAGCATTCTTTTGGTCTTGGCATAGTTGATTATGGTAGTTTTTCTTGTGTTGTGATTGTTTGTGCTTTCTGTTGACATTGTTGTGTTTACTTCGAAAGTGTTACAGTTGAATATATATCTCTGTTTATCCTTCATCGATGAGCACTTCGGACTCACCCCTCGCCTGCGGGGTATCATCCCGTAGTTTTCGTTGCTTCGTAGTTCAGGTACGGTGTACGTTGGCTGCTGCTCTCTTCTCCACCTGACTCCGGATCCATACCTCCGCTGCATCTGCATTTTAGTCTTCTGCTGTTGTGTCGTATATTGTGTTATGTTGCTGCTGTCCTTTATTGCTTGGGTGTTGCCTATTGAGTTATGTTGCTGTTAATACGAGTGGATTGAATAATGGTCCCCGAGTATGGGTGACAACTGTAACATGGTGTGCTGTTGTATTTGGATTTATGTGTAGTATTTTACTGCGATGTACTGCTTGATCTGTTCATAAGAATAGTTTCAACACGTGTTTACTGTGTATGGTAAATACGGGTCGGGGCGTTTCATTTTGGTAGCGGAGCAGGCAGTAGGTCATTATGGACATAACTGTGGTTGTATGATTGTTTGTTTGTGCATAAGATTTGTCACGACATGATATGACATGCATTCATATACATTCTCATATAGGTACGAATGGATCCGGTTGGAGGGAAGCAGCATGCTGGAGGTTACATAGATGATGATTAGGTATCAGTGGATCAACCGCAGCAAGTTGCGGGAGGTCCGGAACACCTTCCGAATATTCCTTTGGGAGACCCTACACAGATGCTGAATGTCGTAGCTCAGATCCTGCGGAGACAAGTAGCCAGAGATGCACGTATTGATGCTATGGGAGCCCGGGGACAGGAAAATCAGGGACCAGTTGAGGATCCAGTGTATATGAAGCTGGAGAAGCTTAGGGCAAAGATCTTCACCGGTGTCACTACACCACAGGATGTTGATCGATGGCTCAGACAGATAAACAGGGTTATGCTGAAGCTGACGTGCAGGGATGACAGGTGGGCCAGATATGCCGCTGCCATGTTCCGAGGAGATGCTGTTGATTGGTGGGAGTCTACCACCAAGGACATGCCGACACCTATCACTATGCCGTAGACCCAGTTCATGGAGATGTTCCGAAGGAAGTTTGTTTCTGAGGCATACCAGGACCAGTTGAGACGGGAGTTTTTGGGACTACAACAGGGATCAGATCAGACGGTCAATGATTATGAGATCAAGTTCAACTGTCTGTCCATCTATGCCAGTGAGTTTGTAGCTACTCTGGATGCCAGATGTAAACGTTTTTGGGATGGTCTATGATCTGGTATCCAGACAATTATGGGGTGCAAGGTCTATGAGACATACCAGGACATGCTGACAGATGCCCTGAGAGCTGAGATTATTTGGCTGGGTAATGAGAGAGAGCAGCAGGAGATCCGTAAGAGGCATGCTGTACAGAGTTCTGGGGGACAAAACAAGAGGTTCCAGACACCAACAAACCAGTCAGGATATGGACAGAGCCGGGTTTTGCCAGCTAGTCAGGGACGTGGATGGAACAACAACTACAACAACCGAGGCAGTTCTTGGACTCAGTCTAGAGGGACTTCATCCTGGAATGCTCGCCCGAGACCTCCTCTGTCTCAGGTGAGGTGCTATGGGTGTAACGAAGTTGGGCACTACCGATATGCTTGTCCCAAGTTGGGAAGATCTGGAGGTACAGCATCTACTCAGACAGTGCAAGCTTCAGTTGCCAGTGTTCCTAGTGGTTCTGGAGTTGCCCGAGGCTGAGGACGTGGAGCTGTTCCTGCTAGGACCCAGTCAGCCATGAACCAGAGTACAGCAGTGCCGAGAGCATTTGTGATCACCGCTGATGAGGATCCAGAGAACGCTGATGTCATAGCAGGTACCTTTACAGTTTTTGGTAGTACTGCTTATACTTTGATAGACCCTGGTGCTACGCATTCGTTTATTGCGCAAAATTTTGCAATACTACATAACTGTACGGGAGAGAGTTTAGCTTGTCCGATGAGGTTTAGGTTACCTGCGGGTATAGTAGTCAGGTTAACCCATGTGTGCAAAGACGTTTCGCTTTCATACGATAACGAGGTTTTTCTTGCACGGTTGATTGTGATGAACATGGGAGGTTTTGACATCATCTTGGGGATGGATTGGTTGTCCAAGTACAGTGCTATGGTGAACTGTCGAACCAAGGAAGTGCTGTTGACTTCCGAAGGTGGACATAAGATCTTGTTGACAGGTATTGGGAGAGCTGCTACTACATGTAGTATCTCTGCTAATCAGGATGTTGGGATGAAGCCGTTGGATCCAGATGCTTTGTTGACCGATGTCAAGGGTGAAGAAGTTTAGACTCCGATTTTGGGGGACATCCTAGTTATGAGGGAGTTCCCAGATGTGTTTCCAGAGGATCTGCCAGGATTGCCACCTGACAGGGAAGTTGAGTACACCATCGATTTGATGTTAGGAGTGACGCCCATCTCGATGGCACCATATCGGATGGCACCGACAGAACTCCAGGAGTTGAAGAAGCAGTTGGATGAGCTGCTCGAGAAGGGTTTCATCCGACCCAATACATCACCCTGGGGATCACCAGTTCTCTTTGTGAAGAAGAAAGATGACAGTTTGCGGATGTGTGTAGACTACCGACAGCTGAACAAGGTGACAGTGAAGAATAAGTACCCGCTTCCCAGAATTGATGACCTCTTTGATCAGTTGCAGGGAGCTACTGTATTTTCTAAGATTGATCTTCGATATGGCTACCATCAGGTCAAGATTGCAGAGAAGGACATACCGAAGACGGCCTTCCGTACTCGGTATGGACATTTTGAGTTCACAGTGGTTCCTTTCGGTTTGACCAATGCACCTGCAGTTTTCATGTGCTTGATGCACTTGGTCTTGAATGAGTTCTTGGACAAGTTCGTGGTAGTCTTCATCGACAACATTCTGATGTACTCCAAGAGCAGGGAAGAACATGAGGAGCACCTGAGGGTAGTGCTACAGAGGCTGCGAGAGAAGGAGTTGTATGCTAAGTTCAGTAAGTGTGAGTTCTGGCTGGAGGAAGTTGCATTCCTTGGACATGTTGTATCCGGAGATGGGATAAAGGTTGACCCTACTAAAGTGAAGGCTGTTCTAGAATGGGAGCTGCCTAAGACGGTACCTGAAGTCAGGAGTTTTCTTGGCCTTGCAGGATATTACCGGAGATTCTTCGAGGGTTTTTCCTTGATAGCCAGTCCCATGACCAAGTTATTGAGGAAAGATCAAGCCTTTGTATGGAGTCATGCCTGCCAGAGGAGTTTTGATGAGCTGAAGAAGAAGTTGACAACAGCACCAGCCTTGACAGTACCTAAGCCGGGAGTGGAGTATGTGTTGTTTTGTGATGCTTCAGGTCTTGGTTTGGGAGCAGTTCTGATGCAAGAAGGTCGAGTGATTGCCTATGCTTCGAGACAGTTGAGACCGCATGAGAAGAACTACCCGACACATGATCTGGAGATGGCCGCAGTGGTTCTTGCTTTGAAGATTTGGCGACATTATCTGTTTGAAGAGAGATGCCAGATCTTTACAGATCATAAGAGTCTCAAGTACATCATGACTCAGAAGGAACTTAACCTACGGCAAAGACGTTGGGTTGAGTTGCTGAATGATTATGATTGTACTATTGAGTATCACCCTGGAAAAGCTAATGTTGTAGCAGATGCTTTGAGCCGGAGACAGCCGAAAGATGCTTCCACGATCTACTCGATGTCCTCTCTCATCGAGTTAAGGAGGATGGGAGTAGATTTGTCGGTGGATGAGACAGGAGTTTTGTTAACCCATATTGAAGTCAAGTCTAACCTGAGAGGCTGGATTGTGGAACTACAAGATGAAGATCCTGACTTGATCAAGCTGAAGGAAGCAGTCCGTAGTGGGAAAGAAGACAAGTTTTGCATAGTTGAGGATAGTGCATTGATGCTGGGGAAACGTTTATGTGTACCCAGTATTGGTGACCTACGCAGTCAGATTCTGGAAGAGGGGCATATGACGCCGTATGCTATGCATCCCGGAAGCACCAAGATGTACCAGAATTTGAGGAGTCATTTCTGGTGGTCGCGTATGAAGAAGGATGTAGCCGAGTATGTGGCTAAGTGTATCACTTGTCAGCAAGTGAAAGCCGAGCATCAGGCTCCAGCAGGGAAGATGAGATCGTTGTCAGTGCCAGAATGGAAATGGGAGATGATCACTATGGATTTTGTGGTTGGATTACCGTTGACCCGGAGACAGCATGTTGCCATCTGGGTTATCGTTGATCGACTTACAAAATCAGCTCATTTTCTCCCCATCCAACAGACAGATACTATGGATAAGTTGGCGAAGCAGTATGTTCCAGAGATTGTGAGACTACATGGGATTCCTAAGTCCATAGTCTCAGACAGGGATCCGAGATTCACTTCACGGTTTTGGAAGAGTCTGCAAGCAGCTTTGGGGACAAAGCTGAGTTTTAGTACTGCATTCCATGCTCAGACTGACGGACAGTCAGAGAGGACTATTCAGACACTGGAGGACATGTTAAGGGCTTGTGCTCTTAATTTCAGTGGGAGTTGGGATCAATATTTGTCTTTAGCGGAATTTACCTACAACAACAGTTTTCATTCCAGCATTGGCATGCCATCGTTCGAGGCTCTATACGGAAGGAAATTCCGAAGTCCGGTATGTTGGGATGAAGAAGGTCTCTGTTTGATTGTGGGTCCAGATTTGGTTAAGTAGACAGTGGACAAGATTCAGGAAGTTAAGCAGAGTATGAGAGCAGCACAGGATCGACAGAAGAGTTATGCTGATAAGCATCGCCGAGAGATGGAGTACCAAGTAGGAGAACGAGTTTTCCTCCGAGTTGCACCTTGGAAGGGTGTTATTAGATTCGGGAAAAGAGGGAAGCTGAGTCCAAGGTACATTGGACCGTATGAGAATGTGGAAAGGGTTGGACCCTTGGCTTACAGACTATCCTTACCAGAGGAGTTATCACGGATTCATGATGTGTTTCATGTGTCCATGTTGAGGAGGTACAGATCTGATCCGAGTCATGTGGTTACTACAGCAGAAGTTGAGGTCGCAGAGGATCTTACGTATACAGAATTATCGGAGCAGATCCTTGCCCGAGAGGTCAGACAGTTGAGGAACCGAGTCATTCCGATGGTAAAAGTCAAGTGGAGCAAGCACTCTGCGAAACGAGTCTACGTGGGAAGTCGAGGAGCACATGCGTTCTCAGTACCCGCACCTGTTTACAGCACCGGAGTGAATTTCGGGGACGAAATTCTTTTTAAGGTGGGTAGGCTGTAACGGCCCGGGTAATTTTTACGTTTTTACCGTCACCGTAAAATTTATTTTTACAGTTATTTACCATTAAAATTAACCTTGAATAATTAATTAATAGTAATTTACGCTTCGGATTCTGAAACCGAGCCCTATCCCACGCTCAGGATTTTTCTGCGGATTTTTCGGACCAAGTTGGAATTTTTCGGGTCCAGGAATCTTCGGAAAATTCAGGATTAACCCCGAGTTATCGGGCCAGGAATTAAGTCAAGGGGGTATTATTAATATTTTCTGGACCGAACGGGACACGACTGCATAATGCAGCCGCCTTGCTCCTGTGTGCACGTGAAGACCTGTCTTCACTGTGATGCCCGTGAAACCTGCCTTTTTCTTCCTCTCCATGCTTTGTATACCTGCACCACCATTTCCTGCAACCAAAAAACCATCCTCTTGCTTTCCCTGCACTGCAACACACAAGAAACCCAGTACTTCTTCATCCTCACCCTGCAGAAGAAAGAAAAAAGTTAATTTTTCCTCACCACTCAACTAGAACCAGAATTTAGTAAAATATATATAAATTAAAAAAAAGAAGAAAAACAAAAAGGAAGAGACACAACCTGAGCCACCCACGCACACACACGTCTGCCGGCCACCACGCACCGCCACCGCCGACGCCCCACCGTGACCAGGAGCCGTTTGTTTTAGCTCCTCCCTGCCTCTCTCGCGTCGTGCAGCTGCCACCGCGCCCCTCTTTCGCCGCCGCCGCTCGAATGAGAGGAAGCCAAGCGAGATCACCCCGCTGCCGGCCTCTCTCGTCACGACGTCTGCAGATCGTCGCCGGCCGCCCAGACGAAGCCAGCCGTCGCCCTCTCCCCGTTTCCGAAGCGCGACGCCTTGGTCGCCGTCGCCACGACCTCGCGCTACCCTTCCGTGACGTCAAGCAGCCGTCCTCGCCGTCAACCTCGCGCCGTCCCGTCACCAAGGTGAGATGGGTTGTGGTGTCGACCCGGATGGGTCACGACGTCGGTCGGGTCCGACCCGGGTTTGTTGGGGTGGGTTGTGTGGACTTAAACTATGGGCTTGCTGGGTTAGGCGCGGGCCGTGGCTCATGCCTGGGCCTGGACCCCTGCGCCTGGGCCAGATGCTGAACTTTGGGTTGGGCTGGGGTTAGTACTATTTTGGCCCAGCCCGATCCTTAAAAAAAAAAAAGAAAAAGAAAGAGGTATAATATGGAATAGGAGGAAGAGAATACTTCTGGAAAAATGGAAAAAGAATATACAATTTGTGAAATAATATTTTGGGAATTTTAGGGAAATAAAATTATGAAGGAAAATATAATAATAGTAGTTAGTAATTTTTGGAAAGTACATATTTGTAGAAATAAATATGGAAAGGGTATTATCAAAGTAGGCATTGTANGGGGGGGGGGGGGGGGGGGGGTGGTAACCGAGACGAGTCAGTATTTATTTTCGTAATACAGTAGCAGCAAGACATTGCATATCACTTATGTGTGCATATTATTTGTTGATATAGGAGTTGAAAACGAGCAGATACCTGAAGAGCCGGACTTGGAGTCTGTTGGATAGTTTCATAACTGATAATCGGCTAAGGTGAGGATGGATAACCTTAGATATGTGCCTGTAATACTGTGTTTGAATTTGTTGTTTGATTGAACTGCTGAATCGATTATTGGCTATTATATGATTGCTATGGAAGTTGTTGATGATTATCGCTTGCTATTTATTTGCTGTGGATTTTGCCATGACGTGCTGTTGGTTTGTGATAATGTGAGTAACCATTGAGCTGTTAATTGTGAGAACATGGTGATATGAAATTACTGACTGGTTGAGCTTGAGAAATAATCTGAAATGATAAAAAGTTGAGTAATTGATGATAGAGTAATGGAATTGGAATTGAATATAAGATGATGATATAATTGTCACGTGGAAAGTAGAGGTACAACTAGATGGTTAGAGACTAGTTCTGAGGTGTCATGGCCGGTTGGGTTGGTTGATTGGGATGTTGATCCCGGATTTGTGACATTGGGATGTTGATCCCGGATTTGTGATATTGGGATGTTGATCCCGGATTATTGGTATTGGGATGTTGATCCCGGATTGTGGTTGGGCCTGGCATCCAGAATTAGTTAATAACCAGGTACGACTCTAGCTTGTCCAGTGACGGGCCCGGAAGATAAAATTGGTAATAAGAAAATAAATAAGCATTCTTTTGGTCTTGGCATAGTTGATTATGGTAGTTTTTCTTGTGTTGTGATTGTTTGTGCTTTCTGTTGACATTGTTGTGTTTACTTCGAAAGTGCTACAGTTGAATATATATCTCTGTTTATCCTTCGTCGGTGAGCACTTCGGACTCACCCCTCGCCTGCGGGGTATCATCCCGTAGGTTTGGTTGCTTCGTAGTTCAGGTACGGTGTACGTTGGCTGCTGCTCTCTTCTCTACCTGACTCCGGATCCATACCTCCGCTGCATCTGCATTTTAGTCTTCCGCTGCTGTGTCGTATATGTTGTTATGTTGCTCCTGTCCTTTATTGCTTGGGTGTTGCCTATTGAGTTATGTTGCTGATAATACGAGTGGATTGAATATTGGTCCCCGAGTATGGGTGACAACTGTAACATGGTGTGCTGTTGTATTTGGATTTATGTGTAGCATTTTACTGCGATGTACTGCCTGATCTGTTAATAAGAATAGTTTCGGCACGTGTTTACTGTGTATGGTAAATACGGGTCGGGGCGTTTCAGAGTCAATTTTCATAATTTTTATTATTATTTCCACTACTCTCAAAACTATTACTGTTGTTATTATTATTATCGCTACCATTATTTTTATTATTTTTCTAACAAACATTAATAGTGATATTATTACTATTCCGATATGGTATTTTTGGTTGCATAATTTACTATTTATAATTTAAAAAAAATTAAATGTCGTAATTCTATGAATTCTATCGGACCGAGTTTTACCGAGGGTTTTTTCGGGAATAACCGAGCCTCGGAATTTAATTCCGAGGGATACTCTGGATTTCCGAGCCTCCTTTACAACTAACCGAGCCTCGGTTTTCAATTCCGAGACTAGGAGGACGCTTAGGGGCATCAATCGGATTTTCCGAGCCTAAGTTGTATTTTCGGACTCGGGACGGAAAGACGAGAGTACCCCTGCGATTCCGTTATTCCGACATAAAAATCTGGACCGGCCAACCGTGGCTTGCCACGTGGCCACTCTTATTTCCTTTTCTTTCCTTTCCTTTATTTTCTCTTTTCTTTTCTTTCTTTTTCCCCTCTCTCCCGGTTTTTCTTCCGCCGCCCTACCCCACCTCTATTTCTTTTTCTTCCTTTTCTCCCCTATTTTTCCACACGCCGGCCCCTTCCTTTTTCCTTCTTGTTCCTTTCCCATCATTTTCTCCTGCTTCTCTTTCTCGTGACTCTTCTTCCCTGTGTCGCCCTTGTCTCCTTCCTCCTCTTTATCTTCCCTTCTCCTCTCCCGATTTTCTTACACCCATCCCCTTCCTCTGCCCTCTTTCCTCCTCTCCACCGAGCCACCACCAACCACCTGTGAACCACTGACCCGACCGCCACCAGCTGACCTCCATCTGTTCCTTCTTCATTTTCCTCCACCCATTGCCGCCTCTGGTAGTGGTCGCCGGGGCGGGACAACCAAGGAGTAGGGTCACTTGCTCTTTCTCTCTTCTGGCTCCTCTCCTCGTCTTGATTCCCTCGATCTGTCGCCCCTGCCGTTCCCGATCTGCTGCTTCCACCCGAAGCCGCCGCTGCCATCGCCTCCCTCGCGCCTCCTTACCATGCCGCCGTTGAGGAACAGAGCATAGAACTGTTGTCGCACAGTGCTGCCGCCTCCCTCTGCCGAGCAGAGGAGTGGCATCGTCGTCACCGGCAAAGCCGAGCTTGGGTGAGTCTTTGGCTGCCCCTCTCCTCTCTTTCCCTTGCTGTCACCTGTGTTTGTGGGGTTGTTGCTAATCGTTCTTATGGTCTCCGGTTGGGTCCTATGATTGATTGTGGTGGATGTGTTCTGGATGCGTGGTGGTGTTTCTGGGTTTTTGTTTGGCTGTTTGATGTTGGGTCTGCCGTGGGTTTGGTGGTGGGGTGTGGCCGTGGGATGGTGTGTTCGTTAGAGATCGGATTGCTGTTTTGATGCTGAGGGTTGCTTGTGCTGAATTATTATGGCATTGATGGCTTTGGGACAATGGTGTTGGGTTTTGTTGATGCCGCAGTATGGTGGAATTAGGCTGAATTGTTGCTGGGAGATCAATTGTAACTGAGAGCCGTTGGTTTGTGGGTGCGTGAACAGTGCTTGGCCGGAATCCGGCGAGGTTCCGGCGGTCTCGAGAATTTTCCGGCGAGCTCGGAATGGACCTTTCGGGTAAAACCCGAGCCTTGGACCCTTCATGCATCGTTAACGGACCTCGGACAATATTAATAGACTCGGACCTTTAAACGATTAATTAACTTAACTAAAATTGACTTATGGTTAAATTTTATATCTTGTTTTAATTATTTATTTTATGCTTTGCCTTATTTATTTATGCTCTAATTTATTTATTTATGTTTTTGTTATTTAATTCAAGCTTTCATTTATTTATTTTATGCCTTATTTAATTTTCCGAATGGGCTATTAAAAAGGCCCATAGTATTTAAATTTCCGTTTTAATTTTATTTACGTTTATCTGAGCTCGTAAAAGGCCCATTGAATTTAATTTTCGAGTTTATTTATTTTAAATGGGCTAATTACAATAAAAGGCCCATATTATCTTAATTTAATTAAGTCTTTTATTTATTGTTTTAATATTTTCTCCGATGGACTAAACGCAAGTGAAGGTTCTCCGGGGCTTAATTTCTTAATTATGTTTAATTATTACATTTCTAATAAAAATTCCGTTCTTCTGGGCTAAAATAATAATAGGCCCATTCTTATTATATTTACCAAATCTTATAAATAATTTTTGGCTAGATATATATATATATATATATATATATGAATATATTTCTATAGTGGTTTTCATTCTTTGAGCTACAATAATATTACTCCCATTCTTTATATTTTTACCGATTTTATATATAGTAATCCATACAAAATTATTTTAAGACTTAACTATATTTTATCGAAAATATTTTGGCTAATGTAATAACGGTAATATTATTTTGAAATATTGTTTATCTAAGACATTATTTTACTAAAGATTATATTATCTTTGACCACTAATTTAATTATCACTTTAAGCTACATTAATTTATACTCTACTTAAATTTATCGATTTTATAAGTATAAATACTTACTACATTATTTTATACCGTATCGCGACTATATTGATTTCCTACCGATAATGATATTTTCTATTTCACGGTTTTACTAACCGGTATATTATTTTTATGCCATTTTTATATATTTGCTGTTTTATAATCTTTTATTAAATGAATACGTAGTTATTACTATTTTGTCGATTATAGGTACTTTATGGAATATTATATACTTCGTAATATGATTTCTTATATATGATTTAAACAACGTATTTATGAGCATGTATTTTTCTTATCTTAAGCGACCTAAGGGCCGGGATAACGGCTTGGGCGCTCGGTTTCGGTTTTTGATTTAAATCAAGTATACTCGATATAACCGTTGGATTAAATTAATTGCCACCAAGTCGGATGAACTGTTTGGTAATAAGATAATTATAGAGATACTAAAATGAACAGAAAAGCCGTCTAATAAATGTTAAACCGGTATCATGCAAAATCATTTTGTTGTGCATTATATGTGATTATTGTGTTTCTATATATACATATAGGGTATCGAGGTTAGACCGGATAGCAGTTTCAGAGACACATCAGGTGAGGATGGATAACCCTTGATATGTGCCCGTAATGCTGTGTGTGTATTCTTGTTGTTTGATTGAACTGCTGGAATGATTGACGACTGTTACTTGATTGCTGTGGAATTATTAATGCTGTTGTTGGATTGTGTTAGACCTGTGTATATTGTGTTGGAAATAATGTTGAGCTGTTAATTTTGAATAATTTGTGTCATGAGATTGAGATACGAGATTGAGTCTGTGGATTAATCTGAGATAATAGAAATTGGATAATTGATGAAAGAGTAATGGATTTGGACTGGAATTTGAGATGGTGATTTAATTGTCACGTGGAAAGTAGTGGTACGACTAGATGGTTAGAGGCTAATTCTGTGGTGTCATGGCCGGTTTGGTTGGTTGATATTGGGATGTTGATCCCGGATTTGTTGATATTGGGGTGTTGATCCCGGATTTGTTGATATTGGGATGTTGATCCCGGATTGGTTATTATTGGGATGTTGATCCCGGATTGTGATTTGGCCTGGCATCCGGAATTAGTTAATAACCAGGTACGACCCTAGCTTGTCCAGTGACGGGGCCCAGAAGATAAAATTGGTAATAATAATAAATATTCTTTTGGTCTTTGCTCAGTCATATTTTGGAAGAGTCTTTGTGTTGTATTTGTCTGTGTTTACTTCGAAAGTATTATGGTTGATTATATATCTCTGTTTATCCTTCGTCGGTGAGCACTTCGGACTCACCCCTCGCCTGCGGGGTTTCATCCCGTAGGATGAGTTGTTTGTAGTGCAGGATCGTACGGGGCAAGTTGCAATGTACCCTCGGGCAGGACTCGGATCCATTAGTTGCATCGGGTTTTGCATATGTTGTCATTGAATTAAAGATGCTTCCGCTGTGCTGTTGTTATTGAGATTCTCGAAGTCGGGTGTTATGCTTTTGTTGTTGGGCCGTAGGGCCGATTTTCCGTTGTATTACACAGTTTGTGCCACGTGTCGGCACTGTTGTTGGTAATCACTGTGTGTCGGGTAAATTTAGGTCGGGGTGTTTCAAGCATGTTATGCAATACCTTAAAGGAGGAAGAATTCTCCGGAACATATTGTTACACCTTGTTACAATTACAAAATCACCAATAACATATTTTTTTGCACATAAATCAACTGTAATATTTTTTTTAAATGGAAGATTTTTATTGATATAAAAATCAGGATATTACATCATTTACTAAGTGCACAATTGACATAGAGAATTTTTTAAAGAAAATTGTTTCTAGTTAGACAAGTTTTGACACATTGACCAGCTCCGTGTGCCACCCTGTTCGCATTTCGTTTAGTATGCATAAATTGAACAGAACACAGGTTGGTAACTAAGGATGGAATTTCCATCAGCAGAATTCCCAAGAGTGCATTAAGGAAACCTGAGGAGGATGCAAATTTGAAATCAAATAGAATGGTCCTTGCTTCTGCACAATTCAGGAAAAGTTGGGATGCAATGTCGGTATGAGGCATGACAAGGACTTCTTCCTCCGAAAAATCAACAGTCACATTAAAATATTGCAAAGTTAATCTAAATTATGTTTCACAAGGAAAAACTAATCTAAAATAATGAGTAAATAGTTGTTTATGTCCCTCCACTTTATCGATTTCGCATTTGTTGTCCCTCTTTGTTTTTTTCCACTCATGTCGTCCCTCAACTCTTAATTTACCGGGTCACGTGGTCCTTTTTACCTGCTGCAGCAGGTTGATAGCTGTGGAGCTGACAAGTGACAGTAGGGCCCACGCACAACTTATTTATTTAATCATTTTTTTATTCAAATTTTATTTTTAAAAACATTTAAAATAAGTAAATCTTAATTGTCCTCATTATATACTGGATTTTATTATTGTTAACCAGTAAAATTTTCCAAATATAAATTTCTAAAACTGGAATATTATATTAATTTCCCTCATTGTTTGTCTTTTTTTTTTTAATTTATAGGTTAGAATTAGATATGCCTCTCTCATTGTTTTAGTTTTTTTTTAATTCTAATTTTGATTAATTTTGTTTAATTTCGTTAACCGGAATATTATAGAGGGATTAGGTGAGAAGATGATCATATTTAATTTTTTTCTCAATGCAGATTTAGAAATTAATATTTATTTTCTAAAAAATTTCTAATTTAAATAGGCTTAAATTTTTGGAAAAATATAAAAAAGGATAAAAAGAA
This sequence comes from Turnera subulata, assembly GCA_028386065.3. NCBI lineage: Eukaryota > Viridiplantae > Streptophyta > Magnoliopsida > Malpighiales > Passifloraceae > Turnera > Turnera subulata. The sequence goes on from JAKUCV010001433.1 coordinate 24,964, forward strand.
TAAAAAATTGTGCAGATCATGGGCCTCGGTACCACGTGTCAGTTCCACAGCTACCAACCTGTTGCAGCAGGTAAAAAGGACTGCCTGACCCGGTAAATCAATAGTTAAGGGACGACATGAGTGAAAAAAAATAAAGAGGGACAACAAATGTGAAATCGATAAAGTGGAGGGACAGAAAAAAAACTATTTACTCCTAAAATAAACTGAGAGAGATTAGCAGAAAACTAATTTTTTTCTCAACATAATTTATTAAAAATTATAAATTAATTGACACTCATCAAAAAGAAATTAGCAAGAGTATGAAGAATCATATACCATTTTTTTTCTAATTAGGACATGATAGTACACCAAATTAAAAATAAAAAAATATCTCCATATAAAAAAAATAAAAGAAATAGAGAAATAGTATGAAATTTAAAATGAAATATGTGTCATACAAAAGAAAAAAATAATTAAATAAATTGATTATAGAAAAATATAAAAGTTACAAACTAGAAAATGCAAATGTTGGGGGAATAATTAACTAGAAAATGATATATGCAGAAATAAATTCTATATAAATGAAGAAAATATATAATAAATTGAATAGAATAATTATCCTTATAATACTTTTTAAAAATGTAAACAAATATTAAAATAGGAAAAACCATAAATAATTGAGAATTAATATTAAATTTAAAAAATAAAACATGTTTCTCTAAAAAATTTAAAATTAATATAAAATATATTGAATGGATTTGAAGGTAGCAAATGAAAAATGCAAATATAAGTGTATAATAACATAATTGTGTAAAATAATTATCAAAATTGTAAAGTGTACGTAAAAGAAGGTATGAGAAAAAATCAAATAGATTATTTATTATCATATATTTTTAATTATTACAATCAAATAAAAGCTACATGCTAAACTTAAAAAAATAGAGAAGAAATAAATAATCAATATAAATTTTGAAAAAATACTATCTTATGGAAAATTAAAAAATAAATTTAATCTTATGAGTTTTTGAAACACCCCGACCAAAATTTACCTATCAATCAGAAATTACCGAACAACAGTGCCGACATGTGGCACAAACAGTAAATACAACAGAAAATCTAACCCAACGACCCAAAATAATAACAATCACCCGACCTTGGGTACCTCAACATCAATAATAGCACAACGGAAGTATTTATAAACTCAGAGACAACATATGCAACGCTCGATGCAACTAATGGATCCGAGTCCTGCCCGAGGGTACACTGCAGCCGCCGGAATGCATTCTTGACCTAATCTGCAAAACTGTGTGAGGGGTGAGACCAACCACTGTCTCACCGATAAACTAATAAACCGAAGTATACAAGCAACCGCAATAACATCAAGCATCTCATCAGAATAACATGGGGAGTACAGTAAAACACAACTTCACACAAACTGCATTGACAACATGGATACTCAAACATCACGCAGTCAAGATATCATACCACAGTGGCAAAATAGCAATTACAAGTATAATCAGAATCAACACCCAACCAGAGGGAAAAGAGTTACTCAAAGTCAAGTCACCGTCAATAACATCGTTAACAAACGATGTGACCCCACAATTTCATTCCTCAACAGAATGTATCAATCGTCCTCTCACTACTAGACATCCTACGTTAGGTTTGAGAAGTTTGGTTCCTTAATTTATTAGGGCCCTGTCACAAGTCAGATGTTGGTCGTGCAGCGGTAGCCAAGCTAGCTACCCCGTGGATCTCGCACTGGTACCTCCACGTAAAATAATCATAGGACCGTTACGGGTCCAAATCAAATCACAGGCCGTTACGGGCCAAATCAAAATCATAGGACCGTTACGGGTCCAAACTACCGCCTCTGGCCGTACCACCATCCAACAGTGACAATTAGTATTCTTTTATTATTTATTTTTCTCTCCGACTTCAACGATCCGAACAACTTCACATGATCAACTTTGGTCGTACCAGGTTATCAACACATTTCAAGTGCCAGATCAAAATAAAACCCGGGATCAATATCCCAATAAACCAAACCAAGGATCAACATCCCTAAACAAATAACCAAACATGGCCACCACAAAACTTATCTCCAACCATCAGGTCGTACCTCAACTTTTCACGTGATGTTAAGGTGTAGAACATTACCATTCCAGTATCTTATCGTAATCACAGTTCCCGAGCAGGCTTTCAGCCTCACAGCTCATCTGGGAAACACATCTCAACACAACTAGAATCTCAACCATAAAGCTTAGACCACAGCTATCAGATTCACAACCTCTGATAGCAGTCTAATACCAACAACAAACCGTTTACATAAAGAATTCACCGAAATCAGTCACAAGATTCTCCATCAACAATAATCACAAAATTCATACCAATCCGCTGAATTCAATCATATGATTCAAACCATCAATAATACTCACAGAAGTCTTAACCAATCAGCAGTTCAATCAAGCAATTCAAGCAACAGAAAGACTATATTAGGATTCACATCTTAATTCAACAAATCAAAAATCAAGCATCACCACAGCAGAATTTTTCTCCGGATTAAGCAATTCATACCAAGGAAAATAACAGCAGTACGAGCACCATATCAAGTAGTGCAAACAACAGCTTGAGCATCACAGGCAGCATACCGAAGTTTATAAGTTTATATCCTCACCTGATATGTCTCTGAAACCAGCAGTTATTCCATACGGCTTTATCTGACCCTATATCATATCAACACATACAATCACATATAATGCACATCCAGAATGCAATGCATGAGGTTAATTATTATTTTTATTCTGTTTATCCACAACTGTCATCGTTACCGTCATTTTAAGGCCGTTCCCATTGTTCGTTCCATTTACGTTGGTAAAGCAATTATAGCCCATAAAATACTCGTAGTTTATAATATGAGATAAATAATATTTCTTAAACAAAATTATTCATAAAAAATTCTATTTGTAATTAATTGAAGTTATGACCTATATATACATATATATTAGCTAAAAGAAATAACGTTTGTAACTATATATACATTTAGTAAATCTTATATAACCGTAAGTACTTATATACATAAGACTATAATCATTAATTAAATAAAAATATAGTCTAGCAATATCTATGCCGGTGAAAATATCTACAGTACGTTATACGATATATATGTATATACTTGTATAAGATTAAAATCAATAATTTAATTAAGATATAGGTCTAATATTATTTTAGCCTAGGATTACAAAAATAAATATAATAGAGATATATATTTATATCTAAGCCTTTTATAATATAAATTCAATTAAAACACAATTAAATAAGAGACATAATAAAATAAATAAACAACATGGGCCTTTTATTAATTAGCCCAATAAAATTAAATAAAATCGAAAATTAAATTTCAATGGGCCTTTTACGAGCCCAAGTAAAATTAAAACAGAAATTTAAATACTGTGGGCCTTTTTAATAGCCCAATTGGAAAATTAAGCATAAAATAATTAAATGTATAAAGAAAATAAATAAAAGCGTAAATGAGTTAAACAAAATGTATAAATTAAATGAAAGCAGAATTAGATAAATAAAGCATAAATTAAATAAATAAAATCATAGCTTATTATTATTAATTAACCGTTTAGTTAATCGTCCTTTAATGTCCGAGTCTGTTTAATATCGTTCGGGTTCGTTAAGGATGCATATGGATGGTCCAAGGCTCGGGTTTTACCCAAAGGTTCGTTTCCGGCTCGCCGAAAAATTCCCGAGACTGCCGGATTTCGGCCAGCACTGTTCACGCAGCCCTCAACACATTCAACGTTTCTGTTACAGTTCATCACTCATCCAAAACACCAATACCATGCTCCCAGAATAACAATCCAACCACCAATACCATCAACAATCCCAACGACAGCCCTCCTGTGCCCAGAAAACTACCAAATCACCATATCTAGAGTCCAAAGAACACCACCCCAAAGCCATAACAGCAACACCCAAACCCGCACATACCCTCAATCAAACCACCCATTCATCAATCACCCACCGACAATCACAGCCACCACAAAGCAAAACAACCTAATCAATCCAAAAACTCAAATCGATTAAAGATAGGGAAGAGAAGAAGGAAGAGGTGTGGCCAGCACCCAACCTTGGCTTCGTCGGCGGTGGGTCGAGGGAGGAGGAGAAAGGCAGATTAAGGGGAGAGAGCAGTGCGAGGAAGAGGAGGAAAGGATGGCTACGGTCGTCGCGGTGGCGAAGGGAGGAGGAGAGGTCGGCACCGCGAGAACAGGGAAAGAGAGAACGGTGGCGACTGAACCAAAGTGAGACAAGGTCCTCGCGCGAGATTCGCCGAGTAGGGGGCAGCCTCCCAGCTCGTGGTTCATCAGCAGCAAGCTCTGCTTTCGGTGATGGTCGCAAGCGAAGGCAGAGGGAGGAGACAATGGTTGCAACGGCGGAGGGAGGCGGCGCAGTAAGGAGGAGGGAATTGTGGTGTCTGGTGGAGAGAAAGAAGAGAAAAGAGGTAGAGATGGTGGCTCGGTTGGTGATGCGTTAGGTGGTGGATCAGGTTGGTGGTGAAGAAGAGTGATGATGATGATGATAATGGCAGGGAGAAAGAGAGAGAGCAGAGGAGGAAGCTGAGAAGAAATTGGGAGAGGGAAAGAGGAGAGGCGTGAGGAAACCGTGCAGAGAAGAAGAGAAGATAAAGAGGAGGAAGGGAGGAAGGAGACAAGGGGTACAGAAAATGGAAAAGAAAGAAAGTGAGGGGAGGGGGGGGCGACGTGAAGAAAAACGGGGCAGGAGAAAAGAAAGAAAAGAAAGGAAAGGAAAGAAAAGAAAAGAAAAGAAAAGAAGAGTGCTCATGTGGCAAGCCACGATTGGCCTGGCCGGATTTTTATGTCGGGATAACGTGATCGCAAGAGTACTCTAGTCTTTCCGTCCCGAGTCCGAAAACACAACTTGGGCTCGGAAAATCTGATTAATACTCCTGAGCGTCGTCCAAGTCTCGGAATTGAAAACCAAGGCTCGGTTAACGAAAGACTCTCCAAAAGGCGTATCGGTCGAAACTACGTTAAACCTTGTGTTTAACATTTTAACTCAATCTTTGTAAAACATATGCATTATTAACAGGTTATTCAAATTCTTTAAACTTCAAAATAAAGTCCAAAGATGAATTTTCCTTTTCAAATTATATTTGGTAAATTATCGCAACATAAATATCTTAGCAAAATAATGATAATATTACTATTAATATTGATTAAGAAAATAATAATAATGATGGCAACAATAGTAACAATAATAATAATTTTGTGAGTAGTAAAAATAATAGTAAAGATAGTGAAAATTGACTCGGATTGGTAAAATTCTTGATTAACCGCGATAAAATTTTATTAACCACCGTAAAAGTCAGAACAACTTGGTAAAAATCACGAAAATTTTATCCGGGTCGTTACAATTTTGCACATAAAATTTTGAAAAGAATTCAAACGAATTAAATAAAAAACAATATAAAATTTAATTGTAGGTAAAATTGGAATTTATATAAAAATAATATTATAGGAAAATAATTTTATGAAAATCTATCCATGTACAATGACCAGTAATATAAAAAATAATTTTTTGGAATCTATGATTCAACATGTCAAATAAGTGGCCTCTTAGATTGTTCTTACCACTTCAATTGAAATGCAGAATGCACCATTCTTTGTGGCGAAACTTGGAATCAAGACTTTACCTTGTGTTATGCTGTTCAGGTGTGGTTGTCTTAATTTGGTTGTTTCTATTTTTGTGCCCACCTTCATTGATGATTTAAGAAGCAAATCAATATGTTCAAAAAAAAAAAAACAAATCAGCAATGTTTGTATCATGTTCCTTAAATTCAGGGACAAACAAAAGTTGGAATTAATCATATTAAGTTCTTTTAACCAAAAAAATCAGCACTTGTCTTACTAGCCTGCTCTGTTATAAAATAAGCAATGAAAAGGCAACAATACTCAGTTTGTTTGGATAGATGGGAAATGAAGGGGAAGGGAGGAGAATAGAGGGGAATTTTTAATTTAACCTTGTCTGGGAAAGAAAGTTAATGGAGAGGAAGGGGAATTTTTTAACCTTCATTCCCCTCCATTCCCCTTAAAATGTCTCCACGCCGATTTGGTGGGGAATGGAGGGGAGGAAAATTTTAAAACTAGATGATGACTTGAAATTCCATGATTAGCCTCTTATATTTTTTTTAAAAAATTATAAATAAGGATATCTATGTAATTTGAAAATATTACCTACCATTCCCCTCCCTTCCCTTTAATGAATATATCAAAACAAGTTAAAGTTAAAATTGTCCCCTCCCCACCATTCCCATCCCTTCCCTTCCCATCCATTCCCCTCCCTTCCCTTTCCCTCTATATTTCCAAACAAACTGTAAGGCTCCGTTTGGTTCGCAGGTTGGGAGCCTGGGTTTGGGTTTGGAACCCAACCTGCTCTTTGGAAGCACTAAAATGAGGCTGGGTTCGGATTGCGGGTTAGGTTTGGAACCCACGCTTGCGGGTTTGAGCGTACGAAACCCGCGATTTTCAACCTTCGCTCGGAGGTGGGGTTCGGGATGGGGTGGGTTTGATTTTGAAATTGTTGGACGAGCGTGACCCTGCCCAAAAATCATTATTCCCAAACTATCCCCGTTTAATAAAAGCCAATTTCCTGTTCTAATCAGTTGTCAGACCCGCACACTCTCCTCTCGGTAAAAAAGTTTTTCTTGTCCCTTCACTTTTTTGTTTTCGCATTTGTTGTCCCTCTTCTTTTTTTTTTCACTCTTCATGTCCCTGAACTCTCATTTTACCGGGCCACCATGTCCTTTTGACCCCCAGCAGCCGGTTGGGAGCTGTGGCGCTGACACGTGTCCGTGGGGCCCACTCCAGCTGATTCTATTTTTCTTTTTTCTCTTTCTTTCCTATTTTTTATTTTTCGGAAATCCTTTATTGTATTAGGCTTTTTAATAAATAGAAGAGAAAAAAAGAAAAAAAATCCACTCCAACCCGATTTAGTGACGGTGATGTCGAGTCATGCAGGGAAGTGCATATGGTCAGTGAAGGATTTCAATTTTTCTTGCACTTTCCGCTTCCGCCGCGCCCGCCACCACACCGGCGACCACTCCCCCTTCAACCGGTGACCACTCCCCCGTCGTCCTCCTCCGCGGCACCAGCACCAACGCCAACCCCGACAACAACACTGCCGAAGCTTCACCAGCCACCCCCGGCAACTACGAGTTCTACTACGACGACGGCTCCGTGGCGGGCCTCCGACCACCATGTCCGAACGCATGAACCCCGAAACAACCCGTGCAAGGCAAACCTCCACCCGGAAAATCACCAACAACACCAAAGAACAGCAACCCGAGCACCACGACCTAAGATCCACCGCCGAAACACCAGATCCAGCCAGAACGCACCAACACCGTCACAGCCACACCAGTAGCTCGACAACACCCACGACCACCGCCAACAAACAAAACAGACACCACACACACGATCCGCCTTCAAATCCACACACACCGACACCAACAAACAACCCGATTAATCTCCAAAAAGCCAGAACGGAAGGAAAAAGGAAAGGAAGAGAAGAGGAGAAGGCCACAACGACTTACCCAGCAAGAAGCAGCAGCAGCACGACTCCTCGAGGCCTCCCCGACCACGCACAAGTCGTGGTTCCCTCCTCGATGTGGTGGTGGGACTTCTGCACGGGCGAGGGCGTGGCGACTCGAGAGAATGAAGGAGGAGAAAACCGTGGCTTACCGAAAGTAAATGGAAGCGGCGACCCGAACAAGCCTCTAGAACTCGTCGCACGCGTCGGGAGCCTCCATGAGCAACTCCCTATCACCTGCAATTGCTCAGCAACACCGGTGAAACAAGGAAGAAGAAGATAAGCTACAAAAGGTGGTGTTGGCGTGTTGGTAAAAGAAGAGAAGTGGCAGCGTGTCGCCGGGCGGAAGGAGGAAGAAGGAAAAAAGAAATAAAAGAAAACAAAGAAGGAGGGAGATGGCTCGGGGAGAAAAGAAGAAAGGAAAAGAGAGGAAAAGAAAGGAGAGGGAGAGTGTTAGTGGTGGTGGGAGCGGCGGCAGTGGAGGATTGGGGAGGAGAGTGTTAGTGATTCTTTTTTTTTTCTCTTCTATCTATTAAAAAACTAATATAATAAAGGATTTTCGAAAAATAAAAAATAGGAAAGAAAGAAAGAGAAATAAATAGAATCAGATGGAGTGGGCCCCACAGACACGTGTCAGCGCTACAGCTCCCAACCGGCTGCTGGGGGTCAAAAGGACATGGTGGCCTGGTAAAATGAGAGTTCAGGGACATGAAGAGTGAAAAAAAAGGAAGAGGGACAACAAATGCGAAAACAAAAAAGTGAAGGGACAAGAAAAACTTTTTTACCCTATCCTCTCCTCTCCTCTCCAGGTAAAAATCGAAACTCTCTTCCTTCTTCACATCCATCTTCTGTCGATCGATTCACAGGGGTCTGACGGGTTGTCTCACGCACGGTCACTGGTATGTCCTCTTCTCTTCAATTCATTTTACTAATTAACCAATTTGCACCAGTTTGTTTTCTCATCCCGTAGATAGATTTCAACTTATGTGACTAGCTAGTGGTTCCAGTTCAAATGTGATGGAATTAGTTCACTAGTTGTGGTAGCAGGAAACCGTGTGAATCGTTTGTAATGCATAATATGTTATCATTTCTAGTGCCTTGTATATAGGGTATAACAGCTCATTGGAGAAGGATCATTCTTTCATCACAAACTTATAACGTTGGGTGGGTTAGGACGTGTAAGCCCTGTAGAGTTGCAACCAAACTCATCACCGAAGAAGTGAAATACAACTAATTAAGCTGTCTAACCAAGAGCTGAATAGAATCTGGCACTGTCAATGGCATGTGTTTTCTTCATTGGTTGCAAAGCAAGTTGGTCAAGTTTATAATGAAGGCTTTAGGGAAGTTATGATTAACTTGCAATCAAGAGTGTCCTTGCAGTCGATTGAAATGTTGAGTTTTTTGTCCCTAAAGTTTGTGTATATGTGGCTATATCTTGAATGTGTAATTTGAAGAAGTGGCTTGGCTTGGCTATACCTTGAATGTTCATATTTAAGCTCTGTTTGTCACAGTGACTGTACTGCAGCTTCATTGTTGTAAATTGAAAAAGGTGGCTTGGCTTTCTATTGAACTCTGTGAGGATTTGGAAAAACCAAACTTTTAGCTTTCTTGATTCATGTCTCATGATCAATATTTTTTATGGGATTAAGTGTCTGAATCTGCTTCCTACATAATTTGATATTACTATCGTTGGAGCTTAGATGGTACCAGTGTTTTATTGACTATATGCTATTGGGTCATGAGTAAAAATTTGAGCTTTGCCAATTAAAATTGGTTGCTGTTGCTTTACATGTCCATGGTGTCCTTTTGCATGAATGGGAATTAAAATGGTGTGGTCGATAATGATATGTGAGTCATTTTGATAGGAAGTGTTGTGCATATACCAACAAATTAGACATATTAATTATAGTTTGTTGCTTTTACGAAAATATAATCTGTAAAAAGATTATGGACAGCCTCCAATCCGTACTAGGCAAACTGAAGACAAGACGAAATAGATTAGGTGTGCATTACCTTTTCATAATTACATTAATCTCACCAATTTTTACTGATCTAGTCCACTCAATTTTTACAGTGATTTGCAGCAGGTTGTTGCTGTTGGCATCTCCTCCCTCTTCATTCCTGGCGGCATCTACATCTTGTTGAGGCAACACCATGTTGATGCACATCAGGAATTTTGTGATTGCATGATAAATCTCATAATTTGTCATCTTCAGCTAGAATTCCTTTCTTGTCTTTGTTTTAATTTCTTCTTCCTTCCCAATGTGTAGCTAAGCTAGCTAACCCAGCAAAGCAAGCAGCAGGCCAGCAGCAGCAGCGCTTCATATTATTTTGAAAAAAGATTCTTTAATTCACCCCCAATTTTGGTACAATCCCTTCACTACTTTTACTCCGAAATCGCTCGTAGTTAAGGTTTGGTTTCGGGATGCATCGACACATTTCTCATCGCTGTTAATGCGTTTGATCTGATCTTCCTCTTCAGTTACGCGCCGGCTGCATTTCAACTTCGAATTCAATTCTTTTTCAAGAGCGAAAATGGATCCAGATTCAGTGAAATCGACTCTGTCTAATTTAGCATTTGGTAATGTAATGGCAGCAGCTGCTCGCGATTACCAAAAGGTTTTCACTCTCCAATCCCCCTTTATGCTTCCTCTCTTGTTTATAAACTTTTTGTTTTGGATTCTCATCTATTCCATTTTGAGGGGAATTTCTCTCTTGAGTAAGCAATTAAGTTGGTAAAGAAAGGGTCTGACTGGGTAATTTTCTGGCATTGAAGTTTTCGTGTGGTTTTCTTGCTTGATGAATGGTGTTCCTAAAGGTTTAAAACTTTAGTGGATTACTTTGGTATTAGTAAAAAAAAAACCCAAACTGTTACTCTGCGTGTGTACTTTAGTGACCCTTTTGTAGGATCTGCAATGCATCTCATGTAAAATTGGCGGAGGAAAGCTTTTGCTTGTTAGTCTGTTCTTATTTTTTGAGAAAGTTTGATAGACTGAAGCGATATGGCCTGCATAAATGAGTGTAGGCTTCAATTTTGTCACTCTGATTCTAGGTTTTGGTTGCTAATGGCTATATGTTGATATTTTAGGAACTTCTTGCGCAAGAGAAGGCACAAACATCAAGTTCGAACAACCAAGAAGTTGATCTTGATGAGTTGATGGATGTGAGTTCGCTGGTGGATATATGTTGCTTAATGTATTAGCGGCAATAAGCTTATTTGTTGAAAGTTAGTGTATCTTTTTCGTAGGATCCTGAGCTGGAAAAACTGCATGCTGATAGGATTGCAGCTCTGAAGGTGGTAACTTCACTATTCAATGTGTGTTTTGGTTCTAATTTAAGTTTTGCTGGAGTTGATTAGAATGCATTGTCAACTATTGGAATAGAAAGAAGCTGAAAAGCGAGAAGCTCTAAAAAGGCAAGGACATGGAGAATACAGGGAGATTACTGAGGGGGATTTCTTAGGTGAAGTCACTGGGAGTGAGAAAGTGATTTGCCACTTCTACCATAACGAGTTCTATCGCTGCAAGTATGTCTCTCGGTTTGATATATCTTTCTCTATCTTCAACACTCACTTGCTCTTGGGGGAATTCGGGCATGTGCTTGTGTTCATGTGTGCATGTGTATGTCTTGACGCATTACTGTGCTGCAAAATTTATGAGGCCATGTTGGTTGCCTATTCCAGGATAGTAGACAAGCATTTGAAAGCTCTTGCTCCAAGACATGTGGAGACAAAGTTTGTTAGGATCTTCCTTCCAGGATCTAGTCCAAGGGCGATGACCCTTGAGAGGTTTACTCTGACCTCTTTTCTTGCCTATGTTTGCAACTCTAAGGGAGTTAGCTGACCTTGCAACTCTTCAAAGGGAGTAGGCTACCTTGAGTTCTCGTTAAGAGAGAGAGCTCAACCTCTAATAAGACTTTGTCTGAATTTGCTTGCTTGTTTTATTCCATAGAGCCCATTAAATAGGACTAGGTGAGTACAAAGATAGAAACCTAATATTGATGCTAATAAAACTCATTGAAGAGTATCCAACTAATAAGGCAATAAAGATAATGAAAATCTCTAACAATAAAAGAGACTGATTATGCTAAATGGAGAAATAAAATCAGAATCCTAAAGGAGATCAATTCAACCCAAAATCTTGGAGAATCCCTGCATGCAAATTGTCTTCCTTCAATTAAGCCTATAACATCACTCCCCTCCTGCAATTGGTGCTTGTCCTCAAGCACAAAATCAATGTAATTAGGCAGGCAGTGAGCCAAGTCCTGGATTCGTACCCACCTCGGTGGCCTGTGGGTCTGGGTCATAAACTTCCAGCCAAAATAAAGTTTTGCATTTGTGGTTGGAAGAATAAAACTCATCACAATTGTAACAAAGGCCTTTGGCATGCCTCTCTGCTAGTTCAATCTTACTTAACTTGCGAACAAAGGGTTTTGAACCTGCAGAGGAAGATTTAGAAATAGTCGAGCAAGAAGGAAAGGAGCCACTTGCGGGTGGCACCACCGCAGTAGGCGAATTCTGAGAATCCTCCCACGAAGTTCTAGTAGGAGCAGCGGTTAGTTGGTCGTGGAGTTTGAGTTCGAAAGCCCGGGCAAGGTTCATAGCCGTATCTAAATCATTTGGCTGTTGCATTTGGACGTCATGGCGAATATTGTCTGCAAGCCCAGCAATGAAAAATTCAGCATGTTGATCATCAAACACCCGAGTACCTGCACGGGCCAATTTGGCCTGAAACTCTTTTTGGTATTGCTCCACAGAACTTGTTTGGCGCAGCTGCACCAGTTGACCTAACGGACCACTGCCCTTTGGAGGTCCAAAACGGAGATTACATCGGTGGCGAAATTCAGCCCAGGAAGGCAAGCCTTGGGCCTTTAATTGGTTGTACCAAAATTGTGCTTCCTCTAACATGTGGAAGCCTGCTAGGCAGACTTTGTCAGCATCAACTGTACGCTGATGGTCAAAAAAGTGCTCACACCTGTTTAACCAAGCTAAAGGATCAGAATTGCCATCGTAAGTAGGAAAATCAAGTTTGGAAAACCTGGGAACAGTGCCAGAAAAAGCGGGATCTATGGAGGGACCAGCGTGATGGCGAGCAGAAGGAGTGGTGGAAGAATCAGCACCTGCAGGAGTTTTCAAACTCACTAATTCATGCAATTGTTTTTGAATCTGATGCAGCACCTTCCCCATCGACTGCACGTCAGAACTCAACTCTTTGTGAGATTGTTCCAGGGACTGAAAACGAGATTCCATATCATCACCCATGACGGTTGGCTCCGCTACCAAGTTGTTAGGATCTTCCTTCCAGGATCTAGTCCAAGGGCGATGACCCTTGAGAGGTTTACTCTGACCTCTTTTCTTGCCTATGTTTGCAACTCTAAGGGAGTTAGCTAACCTTGCAACTCTTCAAAGGGAGTAGGCTACCTTGAGTTCTCGTTAAGAGAGAGAGCTCAACCTCTAATAAGACTTTGTCTGAATTTGCTTGCTTGTTTTATTCCATAGAGCCCATTAAATAGGACTAGGTGAGTACAAAGATAGAAACCTAATATTGATGCTAATAAAACTCATTGAAGAGTATCCAACTAATAAGGCAATAAAGATAACGAAAATCTCTAACAATAAAAGAGATTGATTATGCTAAATGGAGAAATAAAATCAGAATCCTAAAGGAGATCAATTCAACCCAAAATCTTGGAGAATCCCTGCATGCAAATTGTCTTCCTTCAATTAAGCCTATAACAAAGTTCCTCAAGCTGCATGCCGAGGTCGATATCAAATCTTTTTGCTTGCTTGAATTTTGGTTTTATTTATTGGAATCCATGATTCAACATGTCAAATAAGTGGCCTCTTACATTGTTCTTACCACTTCAATTGAAATGCAGAATGCACCATTCTTTGTGGCGAAACTTGGAATCAAGACTTTACCTTGTGTTATACTATTCAGGTCTGGTTGTCTTAATTTGGTTGTTTTTATTTTTGTGCCCACCTTCACTGATGATTTAAGAACTAAATCAGTATGTTAAAAAAAAAAAAAAAGTCAAATCAGCAATGTCTTGTCATGTTCCTTAAATTCAGGGAGAAACAGGAGTTGTAACTAATCATATTAAGTTCTTCTAACAAAAAAAGTCAGCACTTGACTCACTAGCCTGCTCTCTTATAAAATAAGCAATGAAAAGACAACAATACTAACATTTCTCGGGTCTCGGTATATCAAGAAGCTAAACCCATAGCAAGCTATGGTGAAATTTTTGCCTCCTACATATTTCATTGTGAACTCCGTATGTTGTAATCTTGCCCATCAAAAGTATGCTGGTAAAGTTGCAATTTTCTTTTCTTATGTCAGGAAGGGGATTGCAGTAGATAGATTGGTTGGATTTCAAGATCTGGGAGGAAAAGATGATTTTTCCACGAGGGCACTTGAGATTCTACTTATAAAGAAAGGTTATTGTCCATCTTGTCGTAAATTGTATGTTTCATGGCAGTTTTGCTAAATGCCTGTCTTCTAGGTATAATCTCGGAGAAGAAAGCTGATGAAGACGACGAGGATGAATATCCTGAAAGCGTTCGCCGGACAGTCAGATCATCCATGGCTTCGGACTCTGATTCAGATTGAGAAAATGGAGGAAAAAGACTGCAGTTTTGGGTTTGTAATATCTGTTTCATTTTAAAATGTATCATTATGTGATCATCCTTACATGTTTGGTCAAACTAATAGTATGAGACCAGTTGAATCTGACCTTGAATCTTGTCCTTTGTGGAAATATCCCATTTCATTTCTCGGAATCTTAAGTATCAACTTTGCATCATCGGTAAGCATGTGTAGGTACGAGGAGTAATAACCTCGTATCCATTTCTTGGCTGGCTTGGAAGCTAGTTTTAAATTTTAGCTGGAATTACATGATACCTCTTTATTTATACGTGACCCGTATTGTGTTTACTCGATTGTAAGATATGTCCTGAACTGGATTGGTGTGTGGATACTGGATAACTATTATTATCTGACAAGGAATTAGAAGTAAGAGGAAACACCATCTTAGCTAAATTTAAAATTCCTAACCATCAGAATTACTGTGGGGAATTTATCTTCCTAATGAGGCAATGTATCTTCCTGAGGTAAGTGATTTGAATGTCTTCTATCTTTCTAGGCCTCTCTTTCAAGCAAATCGTATAATTATAGATAAGAGAATAAGTAGATCATGGATCTATTTGAAAGGACACGAGATAAGTTAATTTTTTTTTAAAAAAAATAAAAGTAAATTTATATAGATAATTTACCAAAATTTATTAAGAAAAGAGAGGTTGAGACAATAATAAAAGGTGAAGAATATCACTTGGATGCGTTTCAGGTATTCTTTTTTGGTTGAGGACCAAATAATAGTTTTGTCGGGATAACCCCATCCGGAGTCCTATAACTTATTTCGAAATCCCATTTGAGTCCAATAACTTTATTTTGAAATCCCATTTGAGTCCTAGTGTTTGTGAGAATCCGGAACTTCCTCACCTTCGGCAATCGATGGAGTCGCCACCCAAGTTTTATTAAGCGTGGAAAAACTCAGGAAAAACCAATGAATAACTTCTTATACCCGCAAAGCAACCAGATTTGCTAACCAAAGAATACCGGACTCGGGGGCTCGTCATAGATAGGAAGGTATTAGGCACCCTATCTATGTTTGGGCGAAATAATATGCAATTTAAGCGAATACTTGTGTTTTGGTGCATGTGTGCGTGTGTGTAAACCAAAATCCAGCAGCAAACAACAACAATAATATATACTAAAATCGCAATAAAAAGAAAAGAAACAATTTGGCTTGCGTCTCCACCACTAGAGAGATCTTACGTACCCCGGTCGGGTTCAAAGCTCACGTAGTTCTTGGGTTAGAATCAACACTCAAGCAAACATGTCAGTATCAGCAAACAATTCCAGAAAATTGCAGCAGAAATCGAGACTAAAAAGAGATAGAAGTCAGTTACCACCGAGGGTGTGTTCTTCGTCGTTCTTCGCGTTTGAGGCTTGTAGATCGCTTCTACCCTCTTTTCGTTCCTTAGTTCCACCTTGATTGGCTCTGGAACAACTACTGAAACAACACTAGACAACACACCACGTGAAATCCAGCAAAGAAAAGCAAAGAAATCGAATTGAGAAGAGAAAATAGTAGAGTTTTCCCAAGCAAAAAGCTTAATGGACAACCTCCATAAATTGTGTTATGAGAGTTCTATTTATAGTGTTCAGGGTAGTTTTGATCCTAGGGTCGAGATTAAACCCCCTAAATCCAATGGCTAAAGGTAGGAATAAAAAAAGAGAAAAAATAGAATTTTGAACCGTCTTTGGGACGCATGACCGCCGCCAGGTGGCGGTCATCCCTCCTTCACCGCCGGCTGGTGACAGCCATGTCTCTATGTCCGTCGGCCAGTCGGTTACTGTTCACGATTCTTCCTATTTTGACCGGGTTTTCCTAGTTTTGACTCCAAATCGATTCTTGCACGCAAAGGAATGATTCCCAGACCAGAAAAACTCCTTTTTCTTGAGGGAAACTCCAAATTCTTTCCATCTAAACTCAATTACTTGACCTACACTCCAAGGATTAGAAATATTTCTCTTTTATCTATACTATATATAAAAGCACGAAGACAGTGAAATAGGCGAAATTATAAAAATACCCCTGTTCTTCATTAGGTGTTTATATTATATTATAATTATAAGTAATTAACAAATCACTAAATTTTCCTTAATTAAAATTTATCTTTATTATTTTCAAATCCTAATTTAACTTTCACCTATCTCTAACCTAATCAACAAGTCAACACAACTAATATGTGTTGCATCAAATTCTTCTCTCCAATTCTTCTTAATCAATCAATATATCTATACTATATATAAAAGCTCCAAGTCACCCAAACTCACGAAATTGAAATACCAAAATATCCCTTTTTTTATTAAATTAATGGCTTAATAGTCATTTTTAAAACTATCCAAACGAAAAAATAAGTTGGTTACATCACGTCATTAGGTAATTTCTTCTATTATTATTTTTTCCCTATTTAACCTCAATCTCATGATTTTATTAATTAATAATTTGAATCCAATATTACAATTTATTCAGCTTCAGGTAACATCCCAGATTGGTTACGATTTGTTGTGTTTTTTTCCTTTCAGCATCCCTTGTAAGTATCAGTTTCAAAGATAAGTTTACAAAAACCATTAGATAAAGCCACATCCTCTAAACTTAGGATTGTGTATACCTTTTTTCCTTGATTGGATTTGATTGATACTTTCTGTTTTGGATTTCAAAAAATCACCGGCTCTGTAAAAGAAAATATTATTTAGATGCAGTTATGGGTTCAATTCTTATTTTTTTACCAACATCTCACCCTTCCTACTATTAATCTTTGTATGTGATTTTTCAAAAAAAAAAAGAGAATAGAAATCGATAATACTCAAAACTGTGCAATAATATACCTAACGCATCTTCTGTTAAGCATCATGAGATGTCATTAATTAATGATGGAATTTTATTGAAGATGAACAATTCAAAATTATTATATAACCACAGCATATCAAAAGACACTTACCCATGCAAACATACCACTAATAAGCTGGAGATATCCACGTTGCTAATCTCAGTTTTGCATCACTTCATGAATGAAATGCCTAATGTATTGCAAATTGGTTAGCACGATTAAGATTGTAAATTAGGGAATAAGAATTCATGCCTCAACTCATTCCTTCTAATGATTTCCATTTGCAATTTCCATCTGCAAACTAGAGGATCGTCTGGATAGATTTTCCAAGTCCAATTGGAATCAATATAGTTTTTAAACACAACATTCTACTGTTGGATAGTTTTCAATTTAGTAACACAAACTCTTGCTAGATTTTAACATATAATAATAATTAAAATTATATAATTTAGAATATCAAAGTAGTAAAAAATATCATTGACAATAATCATTATAAATTCTTATTCTGTTACAAAAACTAAATTTAAACAATTCTTTTATCTAGATTATGAAAAAATATTGTCTACATTATGTATAATTCCTTCCCAAGGAAACGATTGATATATTTTCCCAACAACTATCATGAATTACGAATGACAGTAATTATTAAAAAATAATAGAATTATAACGGAAGAAATATCAAAGAGTCAACGAAAACTACAAGCAAGAATAACATCAGCAAAAAATAATAATCATAGAGAAGAATAATTATAAGAACTTATGATATATATTTTTTGTAATTTATTATTGATAAGAACTATGGAGAAGAAAAATGGATTTATATCCGTTTCTTCAAAATATCAAATAAATTATTGTCTAAATTATATATAAGTTCTTCTCAAGCTAATGTTTAATATATAAATATTTCTTCAAGAACTACCAAGAATTACAAAAAATAATAAAGTTTGAAAAAAACAATAGAAACATAAAGGAGAATTTTCGAAGAGTCAACGAAAACTACAAACAAAAATAAATTCTATAGAAAAAAATAATCATAGAGAGGAATAATCACTAGAACTTATAACGGATGTGTTTGTTGTTTATTATCAATAAGAACTACGAAAAATCCGAAGAATAGTTAACTAGTCAATAAAAACTGCCAACTACAGCAACAACGACTGTGAAAAAATAATAATAATAAATAATATTATAATTTAATATTCTCCTTAATTAGTAATATAATTTAATAATTAAAATTATATAATTTAGAAAGTAAAATAATTTAAAAATATCATTGACAATAATCAATTTATAAATTTTTATTATATTACAAAAACTAATTCTAAACAAGACAGTGTAACAGCCCGGGTAATTTTTAAGTTTTTACTGTCACCGTAAAATTTATTTTACAGTTATTTACCGTAAAAATTAATCTTGGGTAATTAATTTATGGTAATTCGTACATCGGATTCCGAAACCGAGCCTTGTCCCACGCTCGGATTCTTCTGCGGATTTTTCGGACCAAGTTGGAATTTTTCGGGTCTAGGAATCTTCAGAAAAGTCGGGATTAACCCCGAGTTATCGGACCAGAAATAAAGTCAAGGGGGTACATTAGTTATTTTCTGGTTCGGACAGAACCCGCTTCACATGTTGCACAGTGTTGCAGCAGCCGCCACCACTATGCAGCATGTGAATGAACCCGTGAAGTGTCAGTACCCTGCCCGTGCCTAGCTTTGTCCTGCACTGCATGTCTTGGTCTTTCTCTGCCTTTCTTTTCCTCTTCCTCCTGCCTACAACACACCACCACCATTCTTCCTTGTTTCATCTGCAAAACCCACAAACCATCTCCTGCATACACAACCATAGAAACCAGCCTTGCATATTCACTCACAAAAAAAAAAAGAAACACACATACCCATCAGCCAAACTATGTCGTTTGGCAAACAACCACCCATCACCCATCTCTTTTTCTCTTTTCATTTTCTTTTCCTTCCTTATATCCAAATCAATCCCTTCGAGATTAAATTGATTAAAAGGAATTCCTATTACTCCAAAAAATGAAGTAAATAGTGCCAAAACAAACATCGGAAATAACATAGTATTGTCGGATTCTTGTGGATAGGAAAAATTGCTTTTACTTCCAAAAGGATTAATAAGAAAAGGGTACTTCCCTTTTTTTAGAGTCCCATCAATTTGATATCTTTTCTTCCAAAAAAAAGAACTCTGTCTACTATTATTCATTGTTACAACACACCACCACCATTTCTTCCTTGTTTCATCTGCAAAACCCACAAACCATCTCCTGCATACACAACCATAGAAACCAGCCTTGCATATTCACTCACAACAAAAAAAAAAAAATGAAACACACATACCTATCAGCCAAACTGTGTCGTTTGGCAAACAACCACCCATCACCCATCTCTTTTTCTCTTTTCATTTTCTTTTCCTTCCTGCCCGTAAACACCCACACCGGCCGAGCCACCGCCACCTGCAACTCGTCACCATCTCCCTTCCTACCTCTCCTCCCCTTCCTCGCTCACAGTTGCTGCAACCCGAGCCGTCGCCGTCGCCGTTGGTGGAACGAATCGAAGCAAGCTGCCGAGTTTGCCTCGCCGCCTCTCCTGGTTCAACATCGACCGCAGCCGTCAGCATCGCGCCCTCCTCGTTGCACTTCCCTTTCCGCCTCCTTCCTCGCGCTGCCGCGTCGCCGTGCCGCTCGTCTCCCCGTCGCCTCGCTGCCGCCCCTTACGCCCGCCACCTTGACCGGTTAAAGGGTGAGTACCCGTGTGTGTGACCGGGTCGTGGTCACGGGTCGGGTCTGACCCGGTCTTGTTGGTGATGGGCTGTGTGGGCTGAGACCGTGGGCTTGCTTGGGCCTGGCGTGGGTCTGGGCCGGTCTTGTGCGCGCCGGGGCTGACTGCCTTGCTGGTCTGCTCCTGCGCCTGGGCTTTAGCTTGGGCCTTGGGCTGGGCTTGGACTTGGCCCAGTCCAGAAATAAAAAAAATAATAATAATAAATAATAATAATATAATCTGGTTTAAATAATTATTTTCTGACACTAAATAATTTTTGGAAAGAAATTATGTACATGATTTAATTGGAATTATTTTTGGGAAAATTATTTTATGGAAATAATTTTTGGAAAGGGTATTATCAAGGTAATAAAATACCGGAATAATATCCGGATATAAGTATAGGTATAAGTGCAGTATTATCTTAGACACTGGAAATAAATGATGAATTATGACGATAATGGAAAATTAACCGGGGAGGTAACCGAGACGAGTTAGTAATTATTTTTCGTTATACAGTAGTAGCATGACATTGCATATCACTTATGTGTGCGTATTATTTGTTTGATATAGGAGTTGATAACGAGCAGATACCTGAGGAACCGGACTTGGAGTCTGTGGGGCATTTCCAAACTTGATAGTCGGCTAAGGTGAGGATAGATAACCCTTGATATGTGCCCGTATTGCTGTGTGTGTATTTTTGTTGTTTGATTGAACTGCTGGAATGATTATCGTCTGTTACTTGATTGTTGTGGAATTATTGATGCTGTTGTTGGATTGTGTTAGACTTGTGTATATTGTATTGGAAATAATGTTGAGCTGTTAATTTTGAATAATTTGTGTCATGAGACTGAGATAAGAGATTGAGTCTGTGGATTAATCGGAGATAATAGAAATTGGATAATTGATGAAAGAGTAATGGATTTGGACTGGAATTTGAGATGATGATTTAATTGTCACGTGGAAAGTAGTGGTACGACTAGATGGTTAGGGGCTAGTTCTGTGGTGTCATGGCCGGTTTGGTTGGTTGATATTGGGATGTTGATCCCGGATTGGTTGTTGTTGGGGATGTTGATCCCGGATTGTGATTTGGCCTGGCATCCGGAATTAGTTAATAACCAGGTACGACCCTAGCTTGTCCAGTGACGGGGCCCGAAAAATAAAATTGGTAATAATAATAATAAGCATTCTTTTGGTCTTGGCTCAGTTGTAGTTAGTAGAGTCTTTGTGTTGTGATTGTCTGTGTTTACTTCGAAAGCATTATGGTTGATTATATATCACTGTTTATCCTTCGTCGGTGAGCACTTCGGACTCACCCCTCGCCTGCGGGGTTTCGTCCCGTAGGTTTAGTTGCTTCGTAGTTCAGGTACGGCGTTCGATGGCTGCTGCTTTCTTCTCCACCTGACTCCGGATCCATACCTCCGTTGCATGTGCATTTAAGTCTTCTGCTGCTGTGTCATATATGATGCTGTGTTGCTGCTTTCCTATATTGCTTATGATGTTGATATTGTGCTGCTAAGGTTGACTTTCTCGACCCTTTGCCTTAGGATTAGTCAGTTCGATTTCTCGATGGGAGTAAGCGAAGGGATATAACTCAGCGGTAGAGTGTCACCTTGACGTGGTGGAAGTCATCAGTTCGAGACTAATTATCCCTAAACCCAAGGCAAGGGATAGAGCCTCGCGCTAGAGTGTCACCTTGACCTGGGATTGTGTAAGAAGAAGTTCGAGCTTGATTATCGCTAAACCCAATGTGACTTTTTCGATTTTGACTTGCCCCCCGCCGTCGTGATCCAATGAGAATGGATCAGAGGCTTGTGGTTCTTGTGCTAACTTGCAATTCCGAATAAGGACGCTATCGCGACTTTAGGTATGTTTGCGCTTCGCTGACTTGAATAAAGGAAAATCTTAAACTCTTTGGAAACAGAGCTTCAAAGATGCTAAACTCATTAACTCATAACTCATTAACTCATAACTCTCGTTCAGGGCTAAAACCAGGAAAAGAAAAAAAAATCTCTTACTCGCCATCTAATCTATTATGGAAATAGGATCCGCTGGAGGACAACTCCCAGCAAAAAGAAATGAAACTGGCTTTCTTGCAGCATAAGGCGCGCCCGCGGTAACTCGGATCTCAAAATGATCTTCCAGTTCTGGGGAGAATTCGCAAAACTCCGTTTCCATCGAGAATTGAATGGAGTTTTGCCGAAACATGAGGCTTTCGTGGCTCGGAAAACTATCAAAAATAAGAACGTAACTTTCGAAGACGAGATCATCGCTTTTTGGAATGAACTAGATTGAAATGGAACTCTTGTGTCTGTAGCACCAACTTTGAGTATGGATTGAATAATGGTCCCTCAGTGTGGGTGACCGATGTTGCTATGTACTTTTGCTGTATCTGGATTTATCGTGTAATATTTTGACTGCGATGTACTGTCTGTTCTATCAATAAGAATAGTTTCGGCACGTGTTTACCGTGTATGGTAAATACGGGTCGGGGCGCTTCAGTCAGTTATCTAGATTATGTAAAAATTTTGTCTACATTATGTATAAGTCCTAAAAAAAATGAGTGATATATAAGTCTTTATTTATATTTTTTAAACAACTACTAAGCATTCGAAAGAATAATAATCATTGAAAAATAACAAAAATATGAAGAAGAACAAGCGAAGAGTCAGCGAAAACTATAAACTAGAATAATATTTTCTCAATAATAACCAAAAATTACGAAGAACAATAATTATTTAAAATAGTAGAATTATGAAACGAACAACTGAAAAGTCAGCGAAAACCATGAATAAAAATAGTGTTTTCCCAAAAAAATAATCATAAAGAAATAATCACAAGAATTCATGACATATGTATTCAGTGGAGGACCCAGGAAAGTATTCTTGGGGGAGCCAAAAAGATAATATGAACCCAAATTTAATTTCCAACCTCTAACTACCACCAAGATAAGGATCATTTTATACAAATATATATACTACAAAAAGACCAGGGTAAAAATTTTGGGGGGACCATAGCACCCACCAGCCCCCCTTTGTGTCCATAGTGGCGAAGCTAGATAGAATTTTTAAAGGGGGCCAATATAACATTTTGTGTGTGATAATAAGGGTTTATGTAAAAAAATAAAATTTGGAGAAGTTCCAATAAATATTTCGTGTTTGATAATAAGGGTTTATGTAAAAAATAAAATTTAGAGGAGGCTAAATATACATCACGATAGGACTTATTTGAAAAAATTAAAAATTTAGGGAAAATTGATATATTACGATAAGAATTGTATGAAAAAATTAGAAACCTAGAGGGGGCCATGGCCGCCACTGTGTGTCCGCCACTGTATGTATTTCTAATTTATTACAAAGAAGAACTATGGAGAAGAAGAGTCGAATAGTCAACGAAAACTACGAATAAAAACAATGACTACAAAAAAGAATAATAACATAAAAAAATTATCATAGGAATTTATTACTATATATTTGTAGTTTATTGTCAACGAGAACCATGAAGAAGAAAAATTGAAGTACAATCCAATAGTTGATGTAAACTACCAAAACGAACAACAACCATGAAAATGAATAATAATTAAAATTATTTAATTTAAAATATAAATGGAGTAACCAGTATCATTAACAATAATCGAATTACAAATTCCTATTTTACTACATAAACTAATTCTAAATAATGAATTTATTTATATTTTCTAATCAACCATAAAAACATGAAGAAGTGCAGCTGAAAAGTCAAAAATCATGAACAAAAATAACGTTTACCAAAAAGAATAATCACAAGAGCTCAGATGTCTTTGTAATTTATAATCTAGAAAAATTATGGAGAGAAGAGTTGATTAGAATTGTAACAGCCCGGGTAATTTTTACGCTTTTACTGGTACCGTAAAAGTTTTTTATACAGTTATTTACCATTAAAATTAATCTTGGGTAATTAATTTATGGTAATTTGTACGTCGTATTCCGAAACCGAGCCCTGTCCCACGTTCGGGATTTTTCTGCGAATTTTTCGGACCGAAGTTGGAATTTTTCGGGTCCAGAAATCTTCACAAAAGTAAGGATTAACCCCGAATTATCGGACCAGAAATAAAGTCACTGGGGTATAATGGTTATTTTCTGGTCCGGACGGGACACGACTGCATAATTGACTTATGCAGCTGCCACCCACTGTGAAGCATGTGAGCGGATTGTGCTACCCGTGCCTTGCTTTTCCTGTGTAACCAGTGCCATGCAAGTCTTCAACCGTGATTCTCTTGCCTTATCATCTTCACCTGCAAAACAAAACCTCTACCAGTAGCCTTCCTCTTCCCTGCACCTGCAAACAAACCGTTTCCCTTCCCTGTAAACACTGAAACCAGAAAAAGAAAAAAAAAAGAAAGAAAGCAAAAAAAAAAGCCCACACACCTAGCACCGAAACACCGTCGTTTTGACAACCCCAACACCCCATCTTCATCTCTTCTTCCTCTTCTCCACCATGAACCACATTCGGCCGAGCCACCACCACCACCTTCGACCTCCTGCACCACCTCCTCTTGCGCCGTCTTCCTCTCCTCCTTCTCCTTCCTCCAGTCGCCATCGCTGCAAGACGAGGCGTGGTCGTCGCCGTCGCTGCAAGACGAGGAGTGGTCGTCGCCGTCCTCCTCACGCGCGTCAGCGAGGCCACGAAACCACCACCGCAGCTGCACCGCGACCGCCACCTGTACAAGCCGTCGCGCCTCTTCCTCCTCGCGCCGCATCTCGTCGTGCCCCGATCTGCTCGTGCCGCCTTCTGCATCGCCGTCCCGTGTCTTGCCTCATCGCGCCGCCGTCGTCTGCAAGCTGAGGTGAGCAGGCCCGTGTGAGGAGGATCCGACCCGAGTAGCGTGGATGTGGCTTGACCCGCGCCTGGGTTGTGGGTCTGGGCTGTTGTGTCGATGGGCCGGGTACACGGGCCAAGGCCTAGGCTCCTGTTTAGGGCCTGGGTTTGGTGCTGTGCTAAGCCTGGGCTGACACTATTTGGCCCAGTCCAAATTTTTAAAAAAAAAAAGAGAAAAAGAAAATATAATCTGGAAAAAATATAATTATGGAAGGAAAATAATTCTGAGAAATAAGTATAACACTAGAATAACTTGGAAAATAAAAATAATTGGTAGAAATTATATTTTTGGGAAAAGTATATTATATATGGTAAATAATAATTATTTTGGAGGAAAATAAATATGGAAAGGGTATTATCAAAGAAGTATGGTACCGGTATAGTATCCGGGTATAGGTATAAGTACGGTATTATTTTTGGACACTGGAAATAAATGGTGAATTATGATGATAATGGAAAATTAGCCCGAGGCAGTAACCGAGACGAGTTAGTATTTATTTTTCGGTATACAGTACTAGCATGACATTTGCATATCACTTATGTGTGCATATTATTTGTTTGATATAGGAGTTGATAACGAGAAGATACCTGGGGAACCGGACTTGGAGTCTGTGGGGCATTTCCAAAATTGATAATCGGCTAAGGTGAGGATGGATAACCTTGGATATGTGGCCGTAATACTGTGTGTGTATTTTTGTTGTTCGATTGAACTGTTGAGAAGTTTATTGATTGTTATTTGTTTGCTATGGATACTATTGTTGCTGGATTGTGTTGTTGGTCTGTGGATATTGTGAGTAATCGTTGAACTGCTAATTGTGAATAATTAGTAATAAGAGATTGTTGATTGGATGAGTCTGTGGAATAACTTGAGAAAATAGGGAAGTTGGATAAATGAGGATAGAATATTGGAACTGGAATTGAATTTGAGATGATGATATAATTGTCACGTGGAAAGTAGTGGTACGACTAGATGGTTAGAGGCTAGTTCTGTGGTGTCATGGCCGGTTTGGTTTGGATATTGGGGATGTTGATCCCGGATTGGTTGTTATTGGAATGTTGATCCCGGATTGTGTTTTGGCCTGGCATCCGGAAATAGTTAATAACCAGGTACGACCCTAGCTTGTCCAGTGACGGGGCCCGGAAGATAAAATTGGTAATAATAATAAATAATCTTTTGGTCTTGGTTCAGTTGTGTTTTAGTAGAATCTTTGTGTTGTGTTTGTCTATGTTTACTTCGAAAGTATTATGGTTGACTGCATATCTCTGTTTATCCTTCGCCGGTGAGCACTTCGGACTCACCCCTCGTCTGAGGGGTTTCATCCCGTAGGTTAAGTTGTTTCGTAGTTCAGGTACGACGTTTGATGACTGCTGCTTTCTTCTCCACCTGACTCCGGATCCATACCTTCGCTGCATGTGCATATAAGACTTCCACTGCTGTGCATTATATGTTGTTGTGTTGCTGCTTTCCTATTTTATTTGTGATGTTGTTTATACTGAATTATGTTGTTGCCGTTGAGTAATATGTCTGGATTGAATAATGGTCCCCGAGTGTGGGTGACAGATGTTGCTTTGTACTTTTGCTGTATTTAGATTTACCGTGTAGTATTTTGACTGCGATGTACTGTCTGTTCTATCAATAAGAATAGTTTCGGCACGTGTTTACTGTGTACGGTAAATAAGGGCCGGGGCGCTTCAAGAATAGTCAACGATAATACTATACCACGTTTTAAAAATACTAGTTTTTTTTTTCACGTGCGATGCATATATCATTTTCACATTAACACGAGCAATTAGCTCCATTTCACAGTGTTCAATCCCAATCTGTTCGAGTTAGAATTTACCCATCACTAGCTCGTTGAAAACACATACAATGTATCATATAATATTTCTCGTTTTACCATTTCGGTTTTTCTACTATGCAATTTCTTACGTTTAAAACCAAATATAGTTCCCTCACTTTATGGCCCAAAGAGATCCGCGTGCAAAAAAAATGCTACTTGTTTTTACTTGATAGGGAATTTTTTTCTCTAGTGATGGGATTGACGGAGGCAGATTAAATCAATTTTTATGATACAAGTGTTCGATTGAAAAATTTTATTTTTTACAAGTATAAGAGTGAGCCAAATTATATAATACAAGTCACCATTGAAGAAAAAAACAACACAATTATGTAATTTAACATGACAGTAAAAATACTAGTACGCTCAAGGCCAAAAAACCGATGTACGTACCTACTAAAAAATATCATATCATAAGAACATCGTAGTATATGTAAGGCAAAACAAAAATAATTAAGTAATGCCTTACTCATATGGTACGTGCAACGATTTCTTTTAGACAATATGATAATAACAAACGAAAATACTCCACTAGGGAAGCAACTTGATTCCGCTTAAGCCAAGTCTCGGACTCGAGTCCTCAAATACCGAAAAAAACGTTATTGGAAGACCCTAGCCCGACCCGGACCCATTCTAGATTAGTTGGGTCAAAGCTCTGGATATTAGAAGGAAAACCCAAAAAAGTTAATTAGCAGTTAAGTTCTAAGTCAACTAATTTTTTGCAACAATTTACATTGTATAAACAAAAAAACATTAGTATGAAATTGGGGATTTTTTAATTATAAAGCACTTGGATGCTTTCACTATTTTCGTTCTATACTTCTTTGTTTGTTACCTCATATTTTGTGACAACTGTAATCAGAATCACATAAGTATTTCAAACCCAAACCCCAACCCTCCCAAACTCCCCTTTAATCCCGCCCATAGGGATCAAACCCATGACCCCTTGGAACCCAATCCATGGGAGATGTCACTGCACTACAAGTAGTGTTGGCAGAATTTTTAACTGATTTATTGATTCCTTTATTGATTCTATTATTTTCACGTACTAATTTCTTAACGTGTTAAAAGATATTACTTTTTATATTGGCAAATTTAATTGGACAATGCCACAGTAATAAAATTTTCATGTTGAAAAATTTGCAACATAAAAATTTATATTAGAAGCTAATATTTTTTTCTTCAAACATTAAATCTAATGATTGCAAATTGTTTCTGATGCTGAAATAGTGTGAAGACAAATTTTTTACAAATATATCCTTTAGTTTGCTCAAATAATAATATATAATATCAACAATTGCAAAGAAAAAAATACCACCAAAATAGCGGGAGAGAGAATGCTAGAAGAGTAAGAAAGAGAAGCACATTGAAATGGACCGGGAAGATAGGAAGATGGGTAGTGTGGATATTCCACCAGAAAAACTACCAAATTTTGTTACACTACCTGCTAATACGTTGGCATTAAACTCAACAACAACCACATGCTATGGGGACAGAGAGCCATGCATATTGACAAAGCAAGCACTGTCATGCACGTTACAGCATTAGTTAATGTATATAACTAACATACACTTATAAAACCATAAAATTCAATTTACCTCGATTACCTCCACCACCAGTAAAACCGTTGATTTCTCCGCAAGTCCCAATTTGAAAGTCACCGTGGGCCTATCCGTTACGATAAAGTCTCCGTTTGGCTCGTACTCCAGCACTATATAACATGAACCCACCACTTGTACCACCATATCATTCCCATAACAAACTCGTAATGATCAACTGCAACAGTATTTTCGAAATGGAGCGAAGGTCGAGTTTTTACCGTGTTTTCCTTCCCCTCCTCATGCTCTGTCTCCTCTCGGCAGCAGTGACAACGGAGGCTGCGCTTCGCGGGGGATGGGAGCCTATAATGAATCTGGAAGACCCGCACGTGAGAGAGGTAGCGCAGTATGCGGTGAGCGAGCATGGAAGGCTGAAGCAACTCCAGTTGAAGCTGGACAAAGTAGTAAAAGGGGAGACCCAGATTGTTTCAGGCATCATGTACCGTCTCGTGTTGGCCGTGGAGGAGAATGGAGCAGGTACCAAACAGTACACTGTTGTTGTTGAGGAGGACAAGAAAATGCATCTAAAATCATTTAAAAAGTTTGTGGCTGAGTAAACACTGGACAATGCGATCAATGAATCGTGTTTCATGCTTTGTATGAGATTTTTGGACTGAAAGTTGTTTATCACCGTTATAATAAATAATTTTTTTTTGTATTATATAACTAAAAGAAGTAGTAATTTTGTGATTTAAAAATTGTTCCTCATGATTTAGAGCTTACTTTTTTATAGTGAGGTCGCAGCTACCACAGGATTCCATACACACCTAATGTCTTACAGAGAGCATACAATTTCTTCTACTCTTTTTTTTGTACTTGTGAAATGATTTAAATAATTTTCATGGGAATATATTTTTAGTCCTTCTACATCAAAATTTAGGTACCGCCTTGGTTAAATTATATGCAAGGCTTAAGCATGGAAACTATATAAATTATGATTTCCCTAATTTTGTTTCCACCTCTTTCTTTGTCAACTTTATCTTATTGCGACTAATTCAATTTTTTATCTAAAAAGTTCATTTAATTTTATTTTACTAATTTCAATTTTTCTTGCTGAGCTAAATTTATACTTATTTTTGCTACTAATGATTTTGTGGTAGTATGGCCTAATTCATTAATTTATACCTTGACATTACTAATTTAATTTTTTACCTAGTTTTTTTACACGTGCGATGCACGTGACATAGTATTATATTTTTTAAATAATGTGGTATAGCAATAATCTTATTCTTGAAAAGGACTTATATATAAAATCTAGGTAGACAAATACCCATTATTTATAATTAGTTTATGTTGCGGAATATGAATTTATAAAATTGATTATTTTTAATGATATTTTTTAATTTTTTTTATATTGTAAATTTCATAATTTTAATTATTAAATTATATTATTAATGAAGGAAAATGTTAAATTATATTATCATTTCTTATTATTATTCCTTTTCGTGGTATGAATTCCTATGACAATACTTATTTCGCTTATTGTTCTTTTTTGTAGTTTTCTTTGACTACTCTACTCAACTCCTCTTTCCGTAATTCTTAATGATAATAAATTACAAACATATCTGTCACGAGCTCCTGCGATTATTCTTTTTGGTAAACGTTATTTTTGTTCATGATTTTTGTTGCCTTTTTAGCTGCACTTCTTCATATTTTTTGTAGTTGTTGAGAAAATATAAATAAATGCATTATTTATAATTTGTTTATGCAGTAAAATAGGAATTTGTAAATCAATTATTGTTAATAATATTTGTCAATCTATTGATATTCCAACCTAAACAATTTTAATTATTAAATTATATTATTAATGAAAAAAATTATTAAATTATATTATTATTTTTGGTCCTTGTTCTTTTTGTAGTTTACAATAACTATTGAATTTTACTTTAGTTTTTCTTCTTCATAGTTCTTGTTAATAATAAATTACAAACATATAGTCATGAATTCTTATGATAATCATTCTTCTTCGCAATCATTGTTCTTGTTCGTAGTTTACGTTGACTACTCCGCTTTTCTTCTGCATAGTTCTTGAAACGCCCCGACCCGTATTTACCATACACAGTAAACACGTGCCGGAACAGTAATACCCCGACTCAACAATGCACCGCATACAGTGTATACAACAGAAAACCGGCTTAACCGCAAATAACAAAAGTACGTCTGGGCCAACAGCCCAACATCACAAACAAGTCACCCGAACCCCGGGAACATCAACAATAACACAACCAGCCCAATGGCCCAACAATAGCAATAAATAGCACAGCGGAAGACTTAATAACTCACAAAGACACTGTATGCGACACATGATGCAACTTATGGATCCGAGTCCTGTCCGAGGGATAACGCCGCAGCCTGTCTGGAATGCATCATACCTGAACCACAAATAACTCAACCTACGGGAAGAAAGCCCGCAGGTGAGGGGTGAGTCCGAAGTGCCCACCAACTATGGATAGACATTCAATATGCAACACTATAAAATACTCAAGGTCGAAAACAGGCATATTAGCCAAAAATATACTGCTAGACAAGTGCCTGAAGAGAATGTGTTCTTCGACACTTTTCCTCCCCACTTGCTATGTATTGCAAACAATGATGTAACGTAATTCCCATGAATGAAGTTATTAGATTTTCAAAAAAAATACACGCCTAGGATGCCCATGAAACCATATAGGTAGTGAGCATATCTAATATTAATCCATCAACACACAGATGCAACAATAATTTGTTAACATATATATCGCTCCTATATTTGCCCTCACGCCAAAGCTAATTTAGCTGGCATAAATTGCTATGCTTGATCGATGCAACAAGACCTAACGCCCGCTCCGCTACCAAAATGAAACGCCCCGACCCGTATTTACCGTACACAGTAAACACGTGCCGAAACTGTGACAACCCAACCAAAATAACCCAGCATACAGTGTAAACAA
Organism: Turnera subulata; assembly: GCA_028386065.3. NCBI lineage: Eukaryota > Viridiplantae > Streptophyta > Magnoliopsida > Malpighiales > Passifloraceae > Turnera > Turnera subulata. The sequence goes on from JAKUCV010001433.1 coordinate 56,011, forward strand.
CAATAACTCGGGCCCAACGGCCCAAAATGATAAACATCACAAATAACAATACCGGCCCAGTGGCCCAACAACAATAATATAATGCACAGCAGAAGACTTATAAAGCTCACTAATGTTAGGAACAATAGACTTAAGCTAGAGGGGGGGTGAATAGCTTATGACCGAAAATTGAAAACTTTGCAGGAAATGAAGTGCGGAATTGAAAAATAGAAGGACAAGAGCGATTTATCCTGGTTCACACACACTCTACTAGTGTGGCTAATCCAGCCCTTCAAGTCTCACTTGAAGATTTCACTATCTACGTTAAGCTTACGGGTGCTTAACAAACCGTTTACAACCTAGGAATTCTACTCACAAGAATCCTAAACCCTGAAAGTTCAAGTCACATGAACTTCAGCTCTCTTGCTTGAAGATACCTCACTTCAAGACTTTTCACACAAGAAGATATACACCTCTTCTTGTGAATCAACCAAGGGAACTAACCTCCCTCAAGGTGTATAGCAATACAATGATCACTCAAACAAGAGGTCTCTCTCAAAGAGCAGATGTG
>JAKUCV010001434.1:8745-44049 GCA_028386065.3 Turnera subulata
AATCTATTTACCGTTGTAAGAGTTAAAACGACTCGGTAAAATCTCAAAAATTTTACCCGGGTCGTTACAATCTACCCACCTTAAAAAGAATTTCGTCCCCGAAATTCCGTGTCTTATCCGTGGGTCCTACCACGATAAGCTTCTGGTACACTCCACCAGGTGTCCGAACTCAACGTGATATGTCGCTTATACCCTTACACGATATCTCATCCTCTATAAAAACCAAACCTCATGGCTAGCAACTCTCACACACAGCCATGAATTCCCCACTGAGAACAAGAACAACTTCAGACTCGGAGGACAACAGCTACATCGGCGGCAGAGCTTTCCAAACAAGCTCCGATGAAGAGGAACCTCCGAAGAAGCGCTTCAAGACAAACATCGTCGGCCTCAAGGAGCATATGGTCGTCTCTCCAAGACGGTGGAAGAAACGCGCCAGCAAGGAAGAGCCTTCTACTGATAGGAAAGGCAAAGGAACGGCGCAGAGCAGCACTCCACTTCAGACACTTTCACAGCTAAACGCTTCCCTGAAGAAGGTCAGCTCTGCGGTGATGCAGATCGAAGTGGCGTGTATGGCACTCTCGTCCAACGTAGAAAACTTAAGGAAGCTTGTAAAGGATCTTGGGAAACAAGTAACTCCATAACGTACTTCTTCTCCGATATAAAACCTTAATAAAATAAATTTCCTTTTAAAGTCAAAATCTCTTATGTTAGGAAATCTTATGTTAAGTGGAAAATAAAACATCTCAAGCAAAATAAGAATCAACTTTAAGAATATAAAATCAAATTTAAAGAAATTTTAAAAAAACACAACTCGTTTAACAAAATCAAAACAAAAAGAGATTAAAACCAAAACATGTTTTCATGAACGGTGCTCGTATCGGACGTGAACATCCTCGAATCATGAAACGTAGCTCGCACAGCTAACGGTGACGTCTGTTAACCTCGTGAAGAAGATATCCGATAATTGGCAAGGCGATGATCACGGAAACGTCCTGTGTCGTTAACTCGCACGACGATGATCACGAGCACGTCCTGTGTCTCTCGAAGGACACGTTACCCACTTGTCCACAAATTCCGCACAAGCCAAAAACGTCAGTCTCATCTCGCATCTCTCCACGATGTCCGAACAGCTGTAAACTCGTCGCACATGCTCTCTACTCGAGATGCGGTCCCATCTGTCCATCCTCAACGGTCACGGATGCATGTGATAAAAGATGCAAGAAAATATGGTAAACCCACGAAAAGAAAGGACAAGGTAGCCAGAGCGAAGAAAATCATGTGACGGAAATAGGTTGAAAAACTCTGGTATGGGTCCGAAAAACGCGTAAAGCAATAAATGCAAGCAACGGTAAAATTCAAAAGCAAAATCTTGAAAATCAAATACGGTAATCACGCTCCCCATAAGAGTATAAAAGAAGGAGTGGTGATGTGTAAATCATCAAAAGCATTTTAAAGCAAACAAAACGTTCAAGCAAACAAAACCACAAAATTCCGAAAAGCAAAACACTACACGTCAAACAACATGTCTGCTCCCTCATCCGTCTTCTTCGTCGAAGGTGCCAATCTTGGCAGAAGGAATCGTCTGGCCTACAGCATGGTCAACGAACGTGCAGAGGAGCTGCCGAACGAGCTCGGCAGAATGCCACGTCTAGTCTTCGTCGACGAGCTCTATTCGTCACGGTTCTTCGTCACTCCAATGGAAGAGGTGTTCTTCCTAGAGGATCGCGGCACTCTGAGGACATCCTATTACGGTTCAGCCAACTCCGTGATGTTCTTCATCTCGGATAGGCTTCAAGAGTTCAACTTGGAGTCCACTTGTCAGACTGTGGAGCAAGGTGCTTACTACCAGCTCTCAATGACAGCCCAGAGCATACCCAGAATGACTCGGCTACCTCCAACCTGGCCAAAGGTACGGCTACTGGTGTGGAACTGCAGAGGAGTGGCAAGACGTGCACAGGAGTTCTCACGTACTTTGAGGGACTTGAAGAACCAGTACAAGCCCAACATGGTTCTTCTGACGGAGACGCAGTGGCAACCGCGAGACGATCACGGTCTAATTCCACTCCGATTCCCTCAAGCTAACCGGTTCGAGATTCCTGGCCAGCGCGACAGAGGCGGCATGTGGTTCTCTTGGAGCGACAGAGTCACGGTTAACGTCAACAGTGACGCAACCAGTTTCCGTGTCAACGTCGTTGCAAACCGTTAATGTATTTTCTTATTTTTTATAAAATATCAAAAATCAATGTAATATTTCTTTTTTTTTCTTTAAAAAAAATATCAAGTATCAATGTACTATTTCCCTCAGCAATCAAAATATTAATATTTCACTTTATATCAAAATATCGGTACTACCAATAATATTTGTATTTTTGCATATTATGGTGTCATTTACCTCTTATGTGTATGTCCCACGACAGCTGGCGTCCCTCGACTGGATCCATAATGCACTTAACTAAATGATATAAATGCAAAATGATAAACATATGGAGCGAGCTATGCACAGCGAGCAAGCAAAACAATCACCCAAGGACCTACAGCCTGCTCCGCTACCAAGATGAAACGCCCTGACCTAAATTCACCCGGCGGCGGCGGCTTGCTCTTCGTCGGCGACTAGCGGTAGCAGGGAGGTGGAGAGGGGAAGATGAGGGTGGTGGCGGCGAGCTGGCGATGGGTGGCTCGGCCGGTGGTGTGGTGGTCTTGGGTTCACTGGCCTTCTCTCCCTCTCTCTTTTTTTCTGTTTTCTTTTATTCTTCTTCTTTTCTTTTTTTTTTCCTTTTTCTTTCCTTTTCTGTTTTTTTTCTTTTCTTTTGGTTTTGGTTTTGTGTTGCAGGGTGGGGAATTTGGCAGGAAGAAGAAGATGGTGATGGTGCATGAGAAGGCAGGAAAAAAAAATACAAGTCATAGGCAGTGCAAGGGTGGGTGGCACAGGGGAAAAAAAGATGGCACCGCCTATATAATTGAACCGCCTCAATTATGCAGGTGTGCTGCAAAGCTAAGCAGGTGCCGTCCGGACCAAAAAATAACTGATATACCTCCTTAGTTATTTTTCGGTGTGATTTTTCTGAGGATTCCGAGACCCAAAAAATACCAACTTTGGTCCGTAAAATCCACGGAAAAATCACGAGCGCGGGAAAAACCTCGGTTTCGAAAAACGACGCTCGATTTACCTTGAATTAATTGTCCAAGATTAAATTCAACGGTAAATCACTGTATAACAACTTTTACAGTCCGACCCAGGCTATTACAAATTGAGATAATCCACATTCATACCTATTATCAAGTTCTTGCTCCTGCTCGTGCTCTAATAATGTAATGAATGGATTCATTATCGATATATTGTAGGCAAATATTCTCCTCCTTCGATCTTGAAGCAGAATAAAAAAGAAGATTGAAAATAGGCTAACGAACACTGCCGCAAAGACAAGGTAGGTTTTGACTCATCAGGGCCAGAGCAAATTATTTTGACTCAGCTACCGCTAAATGTCGGTGGGGTTCGAACTCTCAACATAATGGAAGTGCTTATTGAACCTCAACCAACTAAGCCAACCTTCGTTGGCAATTGCAATGGATATTTTTAGGCCTTCCTTTACCTTTCATGCAGCATTTTCTTTAACTTTTCGATGAAGCTTTTTTGAACGATAAAAGAAAAAGAGAGGCATCAGTGGTGTCATCATTGTCCCATCGATCCAGGCCCCAGTCAACACACCACAGGATTAAAGAGACTGGTTGTATTGCTTCCACTTTTTCAACGTTTGGACTACAGATGTGTTGTAGTTCCTCCTCTTTCTCTTCTTTGTACAATTTGGCTACGTATGCACAACCCCACTAGAACAACTCTGATTAAAGGAAAACCCATCTTTAAATTTTGTGATGAGAAAATTACACCGAAGAAGACTACTTAAACAGAATCAGAAATCCCAATTGTTCTGCTAAAATCTAGAAAAGTATTGCTGGATTCTTAGCATTCAATATATATGGAGGGAAAAAAACGCCCAACTAATCCTTATTGAAGGAGGGAAACTTTTAACGTGGGAAAGTACTCATGCGCGGCTGTTCTGGTTCTTTTGTTTCAGATCTCGTAATTGGGGACTACTATTCCTTTGCTTCCAAGTAAATTAGTAGAAGTTGGAAGAAAATTAACACCATGGGCTAACGCAAAAATTCAAAAATGGGGCAGCCTATGCAAGTAGCCCAAAGCAGATGACTGCAAAAATGTATTAATGCCCTGAACCGAAGAAAATAAACGGCCCACTCTTGTAGCCCAATCGAAGTGCCTAAGCCCTAAGCTTCAGGCTTCCCGGATTTTTTTTTTTCATCCTTTTTCCCAATACATTCAAGCACATCAGAATCCTAATAATTATTCAATTTCAACCCCAAACTACTCTAAAAAAAAAATAATAAAAAAAATCCCACCATCTTTAATAAAATTCAAAGAAGAGGCCACTATATTACGAGTAGTGTTGCCCAAGCATAGATATATTAAAAAGAATAGCTCTTAATATAATTTTCAGGGATCAATTAATTCAGCAACAGCAGATCACAATCCAAATTCCAAACCCAAGAAGAAAAAAATGTCTTAAGTGTCCTTCTTTTTGGCCAATTCTTTTTGTACGATCTTGGAAACAAGTAGAGGGTGTGTCTATGTTCTCTCGTGATTTGATCGTGACACTACCAACAACTTGTCATTTGATGAAGACATACAGGAATGCACAGGCTTTAAATGATGGAGGAATAAGAACCCAAACCCCCTAAACGATTCCAGAATCTTAGTCCATATCTTATTTCTTCCACATTTTTTACCAATATTTCAAGTAGATCGGCTTGAGTGCTTTATTCTCCGGGTTACAGATTTTCCAAGAATATATAAAAGCCAAACTATATATTCTCCCATAGAAAAAGTAGAATTTATAAACTCGTTAAAGTACATAGTTTAGATGCAAATCTGATTTACATATCCAAATTATGTTTAAATTTATGAATAAGAACAGAGACACATTACAATCTGTATTCTCAAACCATGAAAACTTCAAAAGCAAAACGATATGAGGAAAGAAAAAAAAAAACGGGTTTAGTTTTTGACCCTGGAAAAAAATCTAGCAAAAGCTATCACTTAAGTTTGAAATTCATAACCTAAAACTTGAGAAGCAGCACTTGGGCAAATTAATTAATAATCATTAACTACTGAGCCCATAATCCTCTCAATTATATACACCAAGGTGTAAACATATAGTATTAATTAAGGAGAAGAGAATTTTAAAGAAAGTGTGGCTTTTACACAGCATGCGTCCCAAAGTAGTGCGCGATTTTGGTGATGATATATGTGACCATCATGATGCTCTCTTGCTTGATGCTTCTCCAACATTCACTTTAACACATTAAAAAATAAAAATCTTAAAGTGATTTCTGTGCTCTTATGGTCCAAAGTTTGGTGCTTAAAGACATTAATTAATCATATCTTCCCACACATGATGATGTTGATGGGGCAATCAGTGAACTTGCCCTGATCATCCCAGATAGGAGCAAAACCAAACCCTGCTTCAGGGTACACAAGAAATTATATGTTTAACCTAAGTGTCTATGCCGGCGCTCATTAAAAATATATGGATGTATTTTTTTTTCATTTCTATTAGTATTTGTGTGTTGTTCCTAGCTTGTGTAGGTCCATCCAAAAGTTAATCAGCATAAAAAAAAAAGTTAATCAGCATATTAACACCCCCTAAAAAAGTTAGCACATATGTCTTATCATGTAAACATAAATGGGTTCCACACAGCACCTAATTATGTATCTTCTTCATCATCTTCCTTTTCTCTTTGGTACATCATATATATCTTCTTCCTTATCATCGATCACCATTATATGGTGACAATAGGGATAAAGCAAATCACAATAATTATGCGAAGGAAGCACAATCTAAAGATCATGTGTACGGATGCACAATTTATGCTCCTCAATTTTTTTTGCAGGGAAAAAAATTCCAGCTTTGTGGATTTTGACTAATTTTTTTCAGTTGTTTGAACTCATGAAACGTGGATTATTTTCGTCTTCCAGACCATGGAATATACTTGTTCCCTGAGTATGAAGCACAGGATAAACAATTTTTTCTTTTTCTTTTTTTTTTTCCACCTGTTGGCTTGGTCAGGGTGGATCTCCTTTATATATAGTGGAAACACACGAAGAGTTAAGCCCTACCATCAAAGCTGGAAACAAATAGAAGCTTTTTGAAATAGATTTAGCAGGCTCTCTTTAATAAATTATTCTTTTAAAATTAACATTTTCTTGTTCATTATTGTGATGCAATTCATTTTTAATAAGATTTGTGACAGATGTATACTTTTTTTTGGGTAAAAAAAAAATATTTAGGTTGGAGGGGAGGCTCTCCCAGTCCAGGGCCATGGCAAACCACCGGGCTCAGCGAGCGCTTACAGTGGTATTTACAAATTACCCACCAAAAGGGATGGTCGGTGAGGTTCGAACTCTCAATCTAATGGGAGTGCTTACTGAAGCTCAACCAACTAAGCCAGCTCGTTGGCTGACAAATGTATACTTTAACAAGTGGAATAAAAATTTAGGAGAGGAGGAGGAGGACCTGATACCTGGACCTGGGAATTACAATACTCATAATTGCTTCATCCCCGGCATCATTTTCACAAATAGATTAAGTGGTGAACATAAATGATACTAAACATCAACCTCTGGGATGATGTTGACATCTAATGACACGCATTATATGGGAGGTGTAAGAGAAGAAAAATAAACAACACACTACCATATGTTTTTTTTTTTTAATGAGAAGTACCATATGTTTTTGTAATTACGTGACAGTCTTTCTGTATTAATTTTTATCAGTTATCATCAATCAAAAAAAGAATTGGAAGGAAGATCGATATCCTGCTGCAGCTGGAGCGAAACTACATATGTTACATCAATCATCAAAGAATTTTTGTCGAAATCAATCTCTAAAGTCTAAAGAATTGTCTGCCTTTCAGATTGAATATTTTGGAGAAAACGACTAATTTCTATAAAATCCTAGCTCATTCTATATATGATCAAAACTGTAGATTTCTAATACACACCAAGTACATAACATAGAAGCATTACTGAAATTACAAACTTTCTACAAAGACAATGGCGGTGGCCATACATCCCACTTGGTCAATCCATTTTGAACTATCATTTCTTTGACCGGAAGTTTTTCCGAATTTCATCTGTTTTCAGTGTTTACAAGGGATTTCCAATTCTACGCTTGGTCAGGTTTATACTAGACTAATAGTACTACGGGAAATTAAGGCTGAAAATTTTGACCATCACACCAAGTTTGTTTACAGATAAAATTTGCACATTATTGCTCCACGTTTTTCCCATGGGAAAAAGGGACAGGGAACTATATTTATTTTTTATCCTTTGGATCCTCCTGTTACAAGGTCATTATCCTCCCCTAAAATGTCAATTTGATCAAGGGAACTATATTTATTTATTTTTCCACTGATCAAGGGATTATGGTCAAATACAATCCTCTCTTTCCCTGTCTCTCTCTGAAATAGCTATATAGAGAGAAGAAAAGAAACCAAAAACAGGAAGGAAACACAGATTGATTTTTTTTTTATAATTCAGATATTAATAATTATGTTGGCTCTTGGGTCTTTGAATTGTACCCGCATCCGGCATCCCACATATATACCCTTCTTTGTATAACATACGGAGGACGCAACAATGAAAGAGGAGAATGCAGTTCACTGTGTTTACTCTAATTAATTAGGCATAATAACATGTCAATTCTCTTGAATATAAATAATATTAAAGGTTTAGTTCTCAAAAAAATAATATTAAGGGTTTATTTGCAATAAATAATGTCTCGCTTAGCACAAAAAGATAATCTATATTAAAGATTTTTCTCCCCAGGAGCACAATGCATGTTCAGACGAATCAGACCAATAATGGAAGTTAATCTCAGTCTAATTAAAAGTAGAGACTAAGATATAAGGAAATGATATTTTTGACATAATCTCTTATATATTTATGCCTTAATAACATATCTAAAATTTTGGGAGACAATATATAAAATTAACGAAAAGATTTTCATAGAATTGGTTGGTCATATAATATATTCAATTTTTTTTTTCTTCTGTAGTTGGGCAATTGTTTTTGCAAATGTCGTAGAGTAATTTTTTTTTCATCGGGATACATAGTTTACTTTCTTTCGAAAATATTATTAGCTTTATCTTCCAGGCAAATTTTTTGATTAGTGGTTCATATTTCCTTCCGAGAAAATAGATTTATATAACATATATAGGAGATTAGGTAAAAAATATTATATTTTTATTAAGGTCATCAACTTAACTTAATGAGTCTTTACATAAATGGGTGAAATTCGACTTTTCATCTACATGCGTTACACATACAAAACAGATGAAATAAAATTTCACCCATGTTAATTAAAGCTGATCAATTGGGTGAAATTGTCCAAGATCTCTAATTGATATGGACAATGTCGCCCATGTTAATTAAAAATACAATATCATATGTCTCGCTCCCGACCCAAAAAAAAAAAGCCAATATATCTAGCTTTTCCATTGTTCATCAGAAAATCTACCTTAAATATTATTTTTTATTTTGCTATAGGAAAAGCAACCGAATCCTACTCAGTTCATTATAATCCGAGAAGCCATATCCAATCTGGCTTACGAGGGAAAAGATACCACTATAGTAGAGGACAGACTCGACAGTCGACAATACAGAGATCTTCTGATAATATCCCCACTACTATATAATTACTTATGACATTAAATATGTAACCTAAGAAATGTATAAAGAGCAGGTAATTATTATATATGTAACCGAAAAGAAAACCTAGCTAACCCATCTAGTTCATCTTCCAATCTCTCTCCCTCTATATATATAGCCTAACCTCCCACACCAAACCTCATCCATCATAGACACTAATCACTTTCCCCCCTCAGTCTTTTAAGCTTCCAAACTCTTCATTTCCCTAGCTATAAATCCTTTACTAATCCTTCAAAAACCAAAAACAAAAAAAAATGTCTACAGAATTCGGTATTGACTGTCTTCCTTTCTCTTCTCAAAACGGTTCTTCACCATTTTTCAGTTTTGAGTTCATTCTGTGCCTCTTCCTCTTTGTTTCCATCTTCTCGTTCTGGTTAACCCCAGGAGGGCTAGCCTGGGCTCTATCCAAGACACAGTTTCATAATAAGCTTGAAAAAAACAAGAAAGCCATTCCTGGTCCTTCAGGTTGGCCTGTTCTTGGGATGATCTTGGCTTTTACAGGTTCCTTAACCCACAGAGTTCTTGCAAAGGCCTCCCAGTCAGTTAAGGGAAAGTCACTAATGGCCTTCTCTGTTGGGTTCACTCGCTTCATTATCTCCAGCCATCCTGAAACGGCTAAGGAGATCTTGAACAGTTCAGCTTTTGCTGATAGACCCGTCAAAGAATCAGCTTATGAGCTTCTGTTCCATAGAGCAATGGGTTTTGCTCCTTATGGTGAGTACTGGAGGAACCTGAGGAGGATCTCGGCTACCTATCTGTTTAGCCCTAAAAGAATTGCTTCCTTTGGGGAGTTTAGGAGGGATATAGGGCTTAAGATGGTTAAAGAGATAAGGGGTTTAGTGGAAAGAAATGGTGAGGTTGAAGTGAGGAAAGTATTACACTTTGGGTCATTGAATAATGTGATGATGAGTGTTTTTGGAAAAAGCTATGAGTTTGGTGATGAGAATAACGGTGATGCGCGTGAGCTTGAAGGGTTGGTAAAGGAAGGGTATGAGTTGCTTGGAATATTCAACTGGAGTGATCATCTCCCAATTCTGGGTTGGTTAGATTTGCAAGGAGTGAGGAGAAGGTGCAAGAAGTTGGTGGCCAAAGTGAATGTCTTCGTAGGGAAGATTATTGAGGAGCATAGGATCAAGAGGCTTGATCATTGCTCGGCCGCAAGAGGAGGACTTGCTGCCCATCACGGCGAGAGTTCTGGTGATTTTGTGGATGTCTTGCTTGATTTGGAGAACGAAAACAGACTCAGTGATGCCGATTTGATTGCTGTTCTATGGGTATGATAATGACCTTTTACTAAATGTTTTTTTTTTCTTAATTAGCTCAGTTTCTAACCTTCTTTTAATCATTCGTATATATATGATATAGCTAGAATTAGCAATGGTATACCTTGGCCTTTGTCTCTTTTTAACTACTTCCTCCTAGACCATTTGGATGAATGAATATATCAATTTATTTTAGTACTTTTTAAGGTTGCTTAAGTAGATGCTTCAAGGACGTCTTTGAATATATTCTCTCATCAATTGTGTGCATCTCATCAAGTTTAGAACAATTTTTTCTTTTGTTTTGATTCCTGCTGTTATTGTTTGATATATCTCCATCATCATAGAATATGGTTCGATGGCAACCACTGAAGTTGAGTATCTGGATATGTTTTCTTCTTTAATGTCCCATATCTTGTTAATTAATCAAACTTTACATATATGTCTTAGATCTCTCTTTAACGATATCAACTCTCTAACCATCCTTTTTTGCCATGAGTAAAATGTCATCATATATAGATAGGCATATTAATTCAAGCTACTTCTTTTTCAAGCATAATTAACTGATATGTCCTTTCTTTTTCTTTCTATATTCTCTCAGGAAATGATCTTTAGAGGGACTGATACAGTGGCAATCCTCCTGGAATGGATTCTTGCAAGAATGGTTTTGCACCCTGATATCCAAGCTAAAGCACAATCTGAGATTGACAGTGTTATTGGCAGGAATCGCTCAGTGTCAGATTCTGACTTATCAAACCTCCCTTACCTTCAAGCCATTGTCAAAGAAACTTTAAGAATGCACCCACCAGGCCCCCTCTTGTCTTGGGCCAGACTAGCCATTCATGACACCCATGTAGGGTCTCACTTTATACCTGCAGGCACCACAGCCATGGTCAACATGTGGTCTATTACCCACGACGAGAAGTTCTGGCCGGAGCCGGAGAAATTCAGCCCGGAGAGGTTCGTGGAGGAGAATGTTTCAATCATGGGTTCTGATCTTAGGTTGGCTCCTTTTGGTTCAGGGAGGAGGGTCTGTCCAGGCAAGGCCATGGGGTTGGCTACAGTTGAGCTTTGGCTCGCTCAGTTGCTTCAAAGCTTCAACTGGGTGGCTAGTGATTGTGGTGGTGTTGTTGACTTGTCTGAAGACTTGAAGCTCTCTTTGGAGATGAAGAACTCCTTGGTGTGCAAGGCTGTGCCTAGGGTTTCTGCTGCTTGATGATGGATGTTGAAAAATTAAAAGTTTTGTGGGTAGATCAATCTCTTGGAAGAATTCACACGGTCGAATAATGAGAGATTGAATCATTAGGGATTTTGGTTTTGTTTGGCGTGGTTGTGTTGGATTGTTAGGATTCTCATGTTTAATTAATACGTCTTGTGGTTAAGCATGAAAAACTTCCATGCATCCATTTGTACAAACATATATATTCCCTATAATAAATCCTAGTTTGTTTGTAGTTTTGTTTGAGATATATATTCTTCTTACTCTTATAAAAAATATTTATAACCTCACTATCCCAGAGACATATAGGGATAGTACTACTTGTTGTAGATTCTTAAAAAATATATATATTATATATACTTGGTAGACAAGATAGCACCCACACCAATTTTGTTTTGTAAGGGAGATGGAAGTGTGATCACTCATATACATGGCAGTTACATTCTAGGTGGTGTTGTGGCACGCAAAGATCGATTAGTTAGCACCCACACAATTTATGTTTCTCACCACAAAATGGGTGGGGGATGCTGCCCAAAACACACATGTTTCTTTTTATTTGAGAAGGTTCTTGGTGTGTGTGGTAGCTATACCATGCAAAGATTGAATTATTTTATATGACGTAATGTTTTCATGCATAAATGATTATATCCAAATAATCCTGACCACCTGTCTCATCAAAAAAAAAAAAAATCCTGACCACCCGGATCATCACCCATTTTAGTTTCTTCCAATCTATTATAGTGTAGCTAGTGGGGATTTCTTGCATGAAAAAATTGATTCCATTCCTGATCATGGTCCAAAAAGTAACTATATTCTCAAGAATCATATATAGCTAGCTACATTTTAAAAAGTGATTTTTTTTCGTTGCCTGAATCACTTACTGCCACTCTGTTAACCCTAACTTCTCTTCTCTTCTCTCTTTTTTTTTTTTCATTTTTCTATCTTATTCTGACTTGATTCTGGCATATGTCTCTACACATATCCCTGCTTGCACAACCTTTTTAGAATGGCAAACAAAGAAAAAAGAAAAAAATTGTACCCTGCAAGGAAAAAAAATGAGGCTGTTTAATCTGTACTTGAAAGACCAATGCACAGGATTCCTTGGCTACGGATTGTGAATAAGGAATATTTTTTTTCCTACTTTTATATATTTCGATCATGGCAATGGAAATTCTAAATGATTGAGGAATAAGAACCAACTGACAACAATCTCTTTTTCAAGGATCCAAATCTTTCTTACCAGAATTTTTTTCTTTATAGGAGTGGGTGTGTGTGTGCTTTATGAAAAGCTCATTATCTTTTTAATTTTCTCACCTGCGTTAAAATGTGCACACTCCAGGATTTGCATATCTGTATGGTGATGTTTGGTTGTTCTTTTTTTACCTGATTCTTACAGTAGCATGCATATTAACAGATTCCTTACTGTCACCATCCATTTTATTATTGGCACATATGCAAGGAATATGCAACAGCTAGCACCATATAAATAATTCACTTCTCGACACTGCAAAAGGTGTAATTTCTTTTGGCTTAATGGTTCCTTATAAGCTACTGTACTAGTCTTTTTCTATCACAAATTAATGACAGAAAAGTTAACAGAATTTAGTTCGCCCCTCTTTTTCATATGTTAAATTACACTTTCAAGCAATCTAGTCACGCCCTCGTCTTTCATTCACATATCTGTTGTTCCTGCGGATTTTTCACAACTGAACCTTTTAGTCTTGTTCCCTCCATTAAAACTAATTTGAACTTCTGAAGTTATGCATAATTAATTAATATGTAGTACACAACCAACAAGGATTTAATTTAGTTGTCCTATTACTTTAAGAGTTTGAACTCCATTAATGAATAATTTATAAATACTACTGTAAGTGCTTACTGAGTTCGGTGGTCTGTTCTGACCCTAGATTGGGAGCCTCTCACCCACATTTTGTTTGGTAAAAATGGCAGGTGCAAGGTGCTGAAGTTGAAATAGCACAAAATAATCGTATCCTAGCTTTGCCTATTTCATGGGAAGTAGTAAACACTAATCAATAGACGAAAAAGGAAGGTGCAACGTGTGAAGTTGATAAATTCTCCAAAGGCTCTTTATCTATTTCATGGCCTCTCTAGCTGGCTCATTACTCGGCAGATGGATGTGACCCAAACAAGAAAAGTTCACGCGGTGGAGAAGAATAGATTTGATGGAGGTGAAGCTCACTTCTTTCTTTTTTCTAGGCTCCACCATATTTTTTTTTTTGATGCAAAAAAAAAAAAATGGGAATACACCAAGGCTCCACCATATACACCAAGGCTGTGATGATGATGTTAGCCTTTCTGTACCATTGGGAATTTATGTCATGAATTCTTAATGAATCAGAATACATTATTGTCTTTAGTTCAAAAAGATAGAAGAATACATTAGTGCCATGGTCCATGCAGAACAAAACAAATTATCAATGAAGCATCAAAGTATTCCACAAAAAGATAAAAAAGAGGGAACATATATCTCTCCACATTCTGCCTCTGAATGGAGAATACTAGGTTGCCTATTTCTTTACATTGCATTACATTGGTACACTTTGGCAGGGACAAATCAAACATTGCAAAATTGCCGGATTCCCAGATTTTCTGTTCCACAAGGCTAGCTATTATCTCCTCGCGGGGAAGAACTGATTCTTCAAATACGGCGACACCTATATCTGTCAATAGACAGTTGCAGCGCAGCAAATTTCGATTACGCGCAAGTTACAAAATGACATATATGAAAAATTAGAAGAATAATTCTGGCAAATAAAGGAACTAGTAGAAAAAAAATCTTGCCCCAAAATTTGCATAAATTGCAACTGAATGTGAAAGATTAAAGAAAGAATGGCACCAAGATCAATCCAAATAATTACATGCATACAGATCGGCCAATAGCGATAAAAGCCAGGAGCTGTTGCTATAGCCTCTAAATATACTTTGTTACAGATGAATAAATGGTAGGAAGGAACATTTCTGCCATGCTATCCGGTATATGACTCCGCGGATCATAAAAATTTCGATCTCTTTAAACTTGCCTAGAGATTTTCCTTCCAAAACCGGACCGACCTGTCAGTTCCACAGGAAATGAACGCTGCCTCTGTTGGAGAGTGCTCGAGCCAACGGGGTGCCCCAATGTGGTTGGAAGGCCACTTTGCAACTTTTTCTGCCGTTAGAGCATCCCAAATGGCAATCTGCATTTACAGCAATAAATGATGAGAGAATCTACATAAACAAATGACAAAAGAAACCAATAGGAAAGCAGCAGTACAAACCTCATTGCTTGCCTCATCTACAGATAGAACAAATTCTTCTGTGTCATTGAAAACAGCCTGCAGAGGGAAGGCTGAATCATTAAACACACCATGGATAGAGTATATTAAAAACTCAAGAAAATTCAGTAAAAACACTTTCAATAATGCCACTCCACATATTAGAGCAGAAATATAGCTGTTGAAACCAGAGACTAACATCAACTTTTTCCTCAAAAAAAAAAAAAAGGGAGACTAACATCAACCGAGAACATTAGACTTCTCCTTTCCCTAGTGCTTATTAGGTTCATTAAGCTCTGACTGATTTGAAGTAGATTTTAATCAAGAAAGAGAAGTGTTCTTTAGCTAACCAAACACTCAGAAAACGACAATCAAATTCCTTTCTGCCAACAAAAGGAGCAGCGTAACTACACTCTTCCAAACAAGAGTTTTAAGATCCCGCAAGCAGTACATTCAAAAACCTTAGCCAGCTCTCTCTTCCCATCTACAAACAGAGAGGAAAGACGGAAAGAATGTAGGAACAATCTTGGCTGTAGTAAGAAAATCAAGGATATGCACCTTTTCAATCCCTGTCACTAGCAATTATAGAGTCTCCAAACGTTGCAACAAAAAAAATTAGTACAGGAAAATTTTAAATCAAGGACCCTGATCATCCAGGTTAAAAATAATTGGAAAAAGAAAACCCGGTAGCTTTTGTATCACAGGCAATCGGGAGACAGTAGCAACCCCTACGGTACACTAATAGGCAATTCTTCATAATGAGGAAGGCAACGACAACACATATTTGAATCCAACAGAGACGACTTTCATGGCATACCTGACACCGTAATTGTGTATGAGTAGCTCCAGTGTATTGTTTGACTAATTTTCCACTGCCAACTTCCCAAAGCTTGACAGAAGAGTCCTTCCCACAAGAAAGGACAAACCTAAAAGGAAACACTTAGTCAATCCGGACCAATGGACCAAACAATGCACATGGGTTGTACTAAGAGAAGGAAGTAATGCCAATCAAAATAAAAGCACCTGACTGGGTAGAAAAAATCAGTGTATACTTTTGTCGGGATTTTGTTTCTAAATTGATTAACCATAGTTGATCTTGTAGAGAATAATTTGACTAAAGAGTGCTGCATATAATAATACCATGGGACTTTGCTGATTGGCATTCTAAATATTTTCAGTTTCCATTTCTACCACATGAATAAGTTGCAAACTATCTAAGAAAAGAGCACCATGGTCCATGAGATCCATCGTCAGCAATTATTGAAATAACTTTGTTGAAGAATGTAATTCCTCCCGAGTCACAGCACAAACAAAATCTATAGTTATGTCATCCACAGGTTGACATTTGTACCTCTGATCCTTTGTGAAAGAGGCACTGGTGGCCTCTGCCGTTCCATGCGCACCATCGATGGACCGGATGCAATTGGCGCTTACCCCATCCCACAAGCGAACAGCTCCATCTTTAGATGCTGTCACATACATGCCACCTGTAGATGAATACCTCACCTGCATTACAGAATAGCTATGATGAGCCATGAAAATACTACCCGGTTTCATCTGTAGAAATAAAATTCTACAAGGTATGGGCTTCAAACTATGCCTGATTTATGGCACCATTGATGACGATTTCTGGGACTTTAGCTGGCAGATAGCATTTAAAGGTGTTCACATCATACAGGTGTGGAATTGGGTGATCAGTTCCTGTCATTTGTAATGTTCCACTTCATCAGTCCCCAATATATCACAGAGCAAGATGTGTTCTAGCAAAACTACTAAACTTCATCAGTTTATTAATAAATCAAGCAATATAACCAAGGTGCAAATGAAAAAAGAAAAACAGAGTATACCTGCTTTTGATAGAAAAATTCAAGCAGAAAGCTATTATTTAGAATCATTGACAACACATGTAGTGAAACAAGATAAGCCATGGTCAATATCAAATTCTCACCTCACACCATTACTTCTTGATGTCTAATGCAACAACTAATAAGAACATATGACTAGTATCATTGAAATCCATTTTTACGGAGTCCAAGATATTAGCATGTATTGCTGCACTAAATCATACAAGATAGAACATTTCACTGAAAAGCGGCATAACCAGCTTGCAGCACTTCTAATCAGAAAATAAAATGTGAAACATAGTACATCAAAAGTTCATGCAAAGAAAAGGAAATACATCTTAAGAAACAATAGCACTCAAATACTCTATAGCAGACACAGACGACAGGAATTGGATGACTGATTACACTTTGTTCCAAAAGACTATCTAGTTTGTGTTAATCTTCGCCAAAAAGACAGTGGGAAACACTTCATTCATAGACATAGTTAAATGCTTCAATAAACTTCCAATCTCTGACGAGAAAAATACAGCGAGAGAGAAAGAGTTTGGGAAGATTTCAAATATGCTTGAAAAGCGAAGGATAACAATACGCAAAACTGAACAGAAGCCATAGAATTGTATCCAAAGTAAAATAAGAAAAAAGGGAAAAGTAGTTACCGGCGAGAAGAAAATCACCAGAAGGATGAAAAGAGACAGAGCGTACATTATGTGTATCCTGTGCCATTAGACATTTGCAGAACATATTTAGCATCTTCTTGAGTCATGAATCATGATAAAATCAATAATCAAATGAAGAAAACCTGGATAACTCTGAATGCTTTCTTTGCAGTAGCTTTGGAAAAATCAAAAAATCTGAAAAGAAAAGATAATGATTGTATCAAGTTCAAGATAACTACCCACTCAGACTGCAAGTTTGGTTAGAGAAAAGAAAACTATACTTTATTGTATGATCTTTGGCTCCTGATATAAGAACGGTGTTATGGGGATGGAAATCCAAGTCATTTATTGGCTGCAGTAAGGAGGCAAATATCAGATCAAAATCTGATCTAAGATTAAAATTTACCTTTCCTATTTGTACATAAGAGTACGTATACAACAAGTTATCACAATAACAAGTGCATTGGTAATGCATGTGTTCTAAGCTTGCCTGTGGCAATTTTGTTCCCTCTTTAACACAATAAAGCAACCACAAAAACATTGAAGAAATATTTATAGGTGGGGCAAATTGTGACCTTAAATATAGGTTACGGAGACAAGATACAATCAAGAGACATACACATGCAGAAAGATGACCAGATGAGAGCAGAATAGCATTTGTCTCAAGTCAGAACTCTAGTTAACTTGGTAATAACAATTTCTTAAATTATTCTATGCAGCCATTGGAACCAAGCAGATAATGGCAATTAGGATAGATTTACTTGTATATGGTCATAAAATGTCCGAATGACTGGTCTGACAGGGCCGTCTCTTTGATCTGGGAGCATCATTTGCTTGATTTTTGCAACCTGAAAGACATAAATACTCATGAGGCAGGGAAAAAGAGATTCATAGAGACAGTTGATCAAACAGCTAACAACACAAAAGAATACCTCAAAAAGCTTAATTGATGTGTCGGCACTCCCGGTGGCAACAAACCTCCCATCAGGACTAAACCTAGCACATCTTGCAATATTCTAAAACATTTAACCATCAGTCAGTGAGAAAATGAATTCAAGTCACAAACTTAATCTTACAACATTACACTACTCCGTGTACATACCTTGTGCTCAGAGAGATGACGAGTCTCGTGCTTAGGAAAACTTTTTGACAAGCCTTTTGAATCCTGCACAGCACTGATAAACAAAAGAAGTACACCATGAGCACATTTTCATCATTCTTTTCGACCTATTCTCTTTCTTGTCCATAGCTAAAACCAGGCAAACAATGACACTCATAATTTCTAAAAAAGCCAATGATCCATTGCCATATCGACATCTCAGAGTAAAAAAGAATGTGGCAAAAAAGGAAGTCCACAGAACCCATCCCTGAGCGGATAAGGAGAGGCACTCAAAGCAAATTACCCGAAATCGACGGAAGCAGTGCGGGGAGCTGGGATTGCCCCATAAGCAGCAGATACCAACGAGCCTGAATCGTACAATGCAGTAGAACTGACCCCTCTTAACGTCTCATCTTTCTCCACTGCAAGACCCTGTTGTCACCTTAGTACCAAAACCTCCTCCTCAATTGTTCACACACCCGACCACCAACAAACAAAAAAGAAGAAAGAAGTACAGAAAGTATGACAAGACACTTCAGGAAAGAACCTTGGCAACAAGCTCCAGAAGCCTATTAGGAGGTGCCTCAACATTCAACGGTATCATTGTAGCCGATGCAACTGCACTTGCAGCCTACAACAGCAAGAAAACTTATCAAAATCCCAAATCCCAATCAACAATATTTACACCCTACTTCACTGGAGTTAAAAATAAAAAAAAAATGACAAGGTTTCATCTTTTTTTCAACTTCCTCAACTACTTTTCCTCGAAATTTTTTTCCCAGAAAAAAAAAATAAAGATACGGAAATGAACACCGAAAGATTGTATCTTTATGAAAGTAAAAGAACCTGGGTGAGATTGGTGTCTCGGAGATGAGCAACAATGAGGCAATTGACCTGTCGATGAAGCTTCCCATCTTGCAACGTCTGCTCCAAGCTGCTGTTTTCCATTTTTGGATTGTTTTTTTTTTTCTTTTTTTTGCTTCTGATTTGGGTACCCTCTAAAAACCCTAGTTAAACCCCTACATAAACCCCCTCAACTAAACTTTTGCAGTTCATCTACTTACATCTGGGCATCAGTGTTTTTGTATCATCCTCTCCTGTTTCCTCTTTGGGCGGTTACTTTCTCATTTCGTTAAAATCAGTTTTTGGTGTTTTTTAACCTTTTCATGCCCTGAAAATAATTGTTAAAAAAAAAAAAAAAAATTGAAAGAAGAGTCAGATTTCTACCGGGCCGGAGCCCGTGAGGGTTCTGAATTTCATGGGTTGGATCTACTGATCTGTGGGCTGAATACCAATATCTTTGGGCTTGGAGACCGATTCGGTCCAGTAAGCGAATTTCTCTAGTACTTTTTTTTTTCTGACGCAAACATATGAAATTTCTCTAGTACTTTGTACTTTGTAGTCTACTCTACTCAGATTGTAATAGATAGAATTAATAAAAACTAAAAATTGAAGACTAAAAGTAATAAATGTTGAGGTATCTCTCTAATCACAAATGTGTTCCTCTACTCCCAAACTAATTGCAATCTGTCGGCACAGTCAACAGTGATAAATTTCTTTGTTGAAGAAGAAATTTCCACAGAATCAGCATACTTGCACCTCATGAGAGATTAAGAAAGGTGGTCCATAATTTGAATAAATATAAAGAGGAGAAGAAAAAAAAAAAAAAAGAAGGGAAGGAGGAGGCAAGTGGGTCCAAATCTATAATAGCAGATTATTATTATTATAATGTATTTGGTGTACCCTGAAATATATAAGAAGATTATGATAATATAAGGTGGTTAGAGGTAAGTGTAAGACAACTGGAGGGGGATGGATAGATCAGGAAATCAACAAAAACCAACATGACAAGTTATTACTTAGCTGATTATTTCTTCTCCCTCCACCGACAGTGAGGGAGGGAGAGCTAGAGAGAGAGACATTAAGAGGATGATGTCGTAATCATGGCCCCACGCCCCAGCCAGTGCTGTCGGTGATTGGAACTTTTGTTTCATTACATATGCAAGTAGCTGATTTTTTTATTAGTTCGTTTATTTAATTTTTATTACCATATAGTTTTATTGTAATGATGTTGATCGGAAGCAAATGTTTGTCTTGCACCTCCTAATCATTCACTATCTAATTTACTCAGGATCTTATTTTATCCCACTTTTGTGCAGCTTTTTGGTTAAAAAGAAAAAGAACCCTGCTCGCCTTGTTAATTACAACTTCAAACACAAGCAATGGCAAACCTTTTTTTTTGTTCTTTGGTTTTTACTGGACGTGAAACCCTGTGGGCTTCATATTTATTGGCACAAGTTACCTATCTCTAAATAAATTGGTGGGTTTTTTTCTCAAAAGAAAAAAAATGGCGAGTCTTCTTGAGATCTGTTACAATATTTGCTTAGTAACACAAATGGAAGATAGAATTGCTGATTTAGCTAGTCATGCTTGTGGAATCATCTACCAAATTGGTATCAATCAAAAATCAACTATTCATTTTTAAGTCAATATCTTATGTATTGGATTAGAAAACATGATTTGTCTAAGACAGATTAGTAGTTTGCAGTTGAACGCTCTCAACAAATAAATACACATGTTTATTTTCGTATAATTACAGAAGAATATACAGAGAACCAATAACTTAGTTGAAAAAAAGGTACAAAATACAAATATACTTCTGTTTTTTTTTTAATTTATTTGTCTTCCATTCCAGGCATGAAAAAGAACAAACCCCCCACTACAAAGGGATTGGGCAGTAATAAAAGACTAGAAGAACAACTGAAATTCAACCGTGCATGTCGCTAACAAGCAACAGTAAAGAATCAGCATTAAACTAGTCTACCTCTCTACTCCAGCTCCTTCAGGCACGGTTAATCCCCAGCTGGCTTTTTTGTAAGTCTACTTCAAAACTCAACCAAAAAGCCTTGGCCTCCATGTGAAAAAGAGAGGTGTCACACAGCTACTTCCACAACAATAGTTTGTTTTCTTTACTCTCTCTCAACTTCATGCAGATCTTGGACTAAACAAATCAAACCAGATATACATAACACATAACACTCATCCATTATCATCAAGATTCTGCATCAAGACTATGGACCCTCACTTCTCTTCCATCACTGGATTCATTTCCAGGATCAGTGCCTGCTCCATAGTGATTCTGTTCTTGCTTTCTAGCTCCACTTTCACTTGTACAGGTCAGTCTTTTTTTTTTTTCTTTCCATTTAATGCTCTGCAGGATTGTTTTCTTGTTCTGTGAACTGGGTTTTACTTAATTAGCTTAGATTTAAACTCATTTTTAATGAACTTTGTTGTTTAAAGGAAAAAAGTTATAATAGCTCAAATTTTGGAAGTTGGGGAGTTATGTCTCCAGAATTGGTCAAACAGAAAGATTGAGAGTCTATTTATAGTTTTACACTTTGAAGTTCAGATCTTTGCAGTTTCCTGAAGTGGTATGCTCATTGCATTAATATACTCATCAGATATGGCTAGTTTTTGACTTTCCCGTGGCTGTGTTTTGCACTGCTGTTTCCTTTTTTTTTTTGTTTCCTAATAGTCTGTTCTAATTCTCATCCCTTTTTGTACAATAGCCAGATAATTTGGAGCTAAACATTTTACTTTGCCTTGATTTGTTTGCAGACGCTTATGATGCTCTGGATCCGAATGGCAATCTCACTATTAAATGGGATGTTATTCAGTGGACTCCTGATGGCTATGTGGTAAGTGCGAGCATTTGGTGCCGTCTTAAGTCTAAGGAATTATAAAACCTCAATTTAGCATTCTCAAAGTTTGGAACTTTGTCTTCTTCATGTACATTCCCTGCAAGGTCATGAAGTATTGAGATCTTTATTCTCATTTTGTTGTTTGACAGGCTGTTGTCACGATGTACAACTTCCAGCAATATCGCCACATTCAAGCACCAGGTTGGACATTGGGGTGGACATGGGCCAAGAAGGAAGTAATCTGGAGCATGATGGGAGCTCAAACAACTGAGCAGGGAGATTGTTCAAGATTCAAAGGAAATGTCCCACATTGTTGTAAGAAGGATCCAACTGTCGTGGATTTGTTGCCAGGGACTCCTTACAACCAGCAGATTGCTAATTGCTGCAAAGGAGGAGTGCTGAATTCCTGGGCACAGGACCCAGCCACTGCTGTAAGCTCCTTTCAAGTTAGTGTCGGTGCTGCTGGTACCACTAACAAAACTGTTAGGGTGCCTAAGAACTTCACTTTGAAAGCACCAGGCCCTGGTTATACTTGTGGCCCAGCAAAGATTGTGAGACCAACTAAGTTTATAACCCCAGACAAAAGGAGAGTCACTCAAGCTTTAAGTAAGTCATCTGCTATTTCTTTTAGTTATTCAATGCTTTCGTGTAATATTTGACTGCCATAATTCTTATCCTCTAATATGGATATGGTCCTTTAAATGTTTATGCTTTTACATTTTATCCTCGATGTTCTTGTTTTAAGTTGGGGTGGATAAGCTCTCTAAGCTTTCATAACATTCTCTTCATGTTATGGCAGTGACCTGGAATGTTACTTGCACATATTCACAATTCCTGGCTCAAAAGACACCCTCCTGTTGCGTTTCCCTTTCTTCCTTTTATAATGATACAATAGTAAGTTGCCCAACCTGTGCTTGTGGCTGTCAAAACAGCACCTCAAGAGGTGGAACCTGTGTGAGGTAAGTTCCTCCTTATCTTTGCGTGATGATATATCATAGTTTCATCGTCTTCTTAAAATCTTACACCACCTGCAAAATTTTAATCTTAACTCGTTACCTGATCTCTTGCAGTGCGGACACTCCACATTTAGCCTCGGTTGTCGCTCCAGGCAAATCTGATAATACACCTTTGGTCCAGTGTACAAGCCATATGTGTCCCATTCGAATCCATTGGCATGTTAAGCTCAATTACAAGGAGTACTGGCGGGTTAAAGTCACACTCACCAATTTCAATTATAGACTGAACTACAGTCAGTGGAATATGGTTGTGCAACATCCCAACTTTGATAACCTGACCCAGATTTTCAGCTTTAACTACAAATCATTGACCCCCTATGATGGCTTAAGTAAGTATACCTTCCCCTAATATGCATCTGCTTGTGTAATATCTTGCATACCCTCTCCACCTTCTTCTTGTTTGTTTACTAATGAGAATTTTTCTCTGCAGATGACACAGCTATGTTATATGGAGTCAAGTTCTACAATGACTTTCTCTCAACAGCTGGTCCTCTTGGGAATGTGCAGTCAGAGCTGCTCTTCCGCAAGGACCAATCAACTTTCACTTTTGAGAAGGGATGGGCCTTCCCTAGAAGGATTTACTTTAATGGTGATAATTGCGTTATGCCACCTCCAGATGCTTATCCATGGCTGCCAAATGACAGTCCTCGTACAACCATTCCTCTATTTTCTTCTGTCATGACATTTTTGGTGTCTCTAGTCTTCCTATTTGTGTATGTGTGATGATGAACCGTGTCTTAGCCAAGCAACTGAAGCTATGTGTTTTTCTGACAATCTGGAAGTCTTTTACACTGCAACTAAAGGGAATCCGTTCTATGAGCTCCAATACTCAAGTTTGGCAAGTTACTGCCATACAAGTTGCTTCAGGTGCACAAGCTGGTTACCACAAAATAGGCTCCCGTTTTTTTTCTATTAAGAATTGGCCATTAGATTTTTTTGTTTACTACCATTTTTTTGGGTTAAGAATTAGCTGTTATTTATGTTGTCTTGTGTCATACCCCTAATCATCTTATCTGTAGAAAATCCACAGGTTCTATTCTTATCATTGTAATAATGAACCATTTTGAAGAAGTTACAGTTGATACATGAATTTGTTCCTAATATTTTGGTCAGATTGCAGTTTTTCGTTTCTTTTTCTAATTGTATGGCAATCACCAACAGTTCAACACTCTACGATACAAATTGAGTAGTGACAAGAAATGTGAGAAATGAAATAATTTGATTTAACGGTCATGCCACAAAAATTCCAGGATGGTTTGGTATGCACCATAGATTTGATTTACTTATTCACAAGCTCATTAACTCGTGCAAAGAATGTTTACAAATGAATGATCCCACACCTGAACATGTCTTCTAGTCTGTAGATGATCAGGATTGAAGATGACAACCACCCCTATGAAAATTGGTCCTGCCTTCAAAACCACTTATCATTACCTGCAGTAGGAACATCTCAAAAAATACAGTCCTTGGAATTGATCACCAAATTGACAAGAACATCAAGAGTAATGAAGCTGCCATCGTCAAAAATGCTATTGGATTTGCTCTGGCCGAATTAGGCAGATATGGGTATGTATCAGGTGGGGGCAGCATGCATTCTTCACCATTGAAGTAAACTTTCCTTGGAAATGCCCATCCCTGCTTCAGGGTGAAAGTGTCCTTGTCCTTCTGAAGAAGCACCTCAGACTGAACATTTCCAAAAGGTCCAGCTTCCATTAGAAGGTCGTTGTAGAACTTCATACCATAGAACATACCGGTATCATCTGCACATTCAAGTCAGTCGCATGTGAATATTTGAGTCACAGTAATTTCAAAATCCTTCTTTTTTATCTGCAGGCAATTAGTTAGTTTCTGCAACAGGAATTGGAAAATTTTGCAAGGGTGTTAACTAGCACTCACTTATGGATTCATAGGGTACGAGAGGCTTGTAATCAAAACTAAAGACTTGGGTGACATTGTTCAGATTAGGATGCTGAACAACAAGGGTCCATTCAGTGTAGTTCATCCGGTAGTTGAAATTAGTAACAGCAATCTTTGCACGCCAGTAATCTTTGTAGTTGACCTTTACGTGCCAATGCACTCTGATAGGGCACATATGATGGGTGCATTGAAGCAATGGTGTGTTGTCCTTCTTGGGCGTGTTTATTCCCTTCTTATGCGATTCCTTTGAGTTACTCCTGCATTTTTCCATTGGAAACATCATTAGGCCACTCTATTCTCTCCAAGAACTAACTGGTTATTACAAGCATCCTCTATTAGTTACTTTGAAGAGTTTTATAAGCAATTTGTGGGGAAGAGTCTATGAGATAACTAAATTTGCAGGCTTACCTGATACAGTTATTTTTGTTCTGGCAACCACATGCACAAGTTGGGCAAGGAGTGATTGTCTCATTGTAGAACGAAGAGAAGGAAACACAGCAGGTTGGATTTTTGGATGCTAGAAATTGTGAGTAGGTGCATGTTACATTCCATGTCACTGCATTAAAAAGCAACAAAAAAAAAAAAACAAGACTTGAGTATCTGCAACAATTCCATTCAATGTGCAAAACTTTGGAAGGAAATAAACATACTGAGTGCCTGGGTTTTTCGTCTTCGATCCGGTGTGAGGAAGATGGTGGATGGCACAACCTTTGCAGGACCACAGGTGTACCCAGGTCCTGGACCGAGCAAAGTGAAGTTCTTTGGCAGTTTAACCGTCTTGTTTGAGGTCCCAGCTTGCCCTACACTAACCTGAAAGGCTGAGACTGAGCCTACAGGATCCTGACCCCATGCTGCAAGCACACCACCCTTGCAGCAATTGGAGAATTGCTGATTGTAAGGGACTCCAGGGAGCAGGTCAACCACTGTTGGTGTCTTCTTACAGCAATGTGGTATGTTTCCCTTGAATTTGGAACAGTCTCCTTGCTCTGTGGTTTGAGCCCCTTGCATGTTCCAGATCACTTCTTTCTTAGCCCATGTCCACGACAGAGTCCAGCCGGGACTCATGATGTGCCGGTACATTTGGAAGTTGTTCATGGTTACTGTCGCCTGGAAAAAAAAAAATCGGTTGATACATGTAAGTATGGCAAATTGGTCAGGAAAGGCATAACTCATAAGAGAATTGAAATGCATGAAAAGTTAGTCCTGTCCTGCTAGGTTCTGTCAAATATAACAGACCAAAACTGAAATATACTCACCACATAACCATCTGGTGTCCAAGACATGATATCCCATTTGATGGTTACGTTCCCATTTGGATCCAAAGGGTCATAGGCAGCTACAATCATGAAAACAAAGGCGATAAGATACGAATAAGATTGGAACAAAAATGTCATGAAAAAGAAAGTCATCCTAGGTTCCAAGTTTGAGATCCTGACAATGAAAATTACCTGCATAGGAAAACATCATGAATACTAGAGCAACCAGGAACATAAACTTCATTTCAGGGAATAAAGAGCATTGCTTTCTCTGGTAACTATACTTGGTAGACTCAGTAAGCTCCATAGTCTCAAGTTCACCGGAGCAGCAGCTGATTGTCATGGACTTGGAATGTACAAGAGGCAGTAGTGGCATATTATGTTAAAAAGGAAAGGAGGAGATGGAATTGAAAACCCAAAAGCCTGTGTTGCACCTACTGGTGGTTAGATTTTTTCCCGTTCCTTTATGTACACAACACCTTATTCTTTTTTTAATATTTTCTGCAACTTAAGCTTTCTGGATCTTGAAGCAAAAATTCGGTGAGAAAATGATGGGAATAGGCAAGCGGGAGATTTTGATAGGTTTGATTCACATTTGAGCATAACAGCTCAACGGTCCTTCCCTTGCACAATACTTGTGTTGTGGCCACATATTCACATGTTTTGAACCAGACAGCTTGTCAGAACTGGGCTGCTTTGGAGACAAGTCTCCTCTTACTACACTGACATTTTACCATTTCACTTCCACTATATTTTGCTTCTCTTGACCTCAGAAATCTTCACTCATTCTCAAGTAGTAGACTCACTGATTTTTTCCTTTCTCTCCATCTTGATCTTTTAGGGTCTTTACTTGCTTTATTGAGTAATAATTATGTCTTAGTACACTTGTTCAAAGTAGGGAAAAAGTTGTTCCATCCACGCTAGTGAAATAAGAATTGATTAGACTTCACCAAATAATAAAACCCGAAACAAAAATAAAATAAACTGGTAGCTAGTTACCATCCAATACCAACAATAGTCAACATATTGCCTCCTAATTAATCATCCCCAGGAAAGTTAACATCATAATTTGAAATCAAGTTAGTTACAACACGCTTCTAGATTTCTAAAAATTTTCCATTAGCGCATGAAGATAATAAGAAGCAGGTCTTCATCTATCATCTAATCCTCTATGATCCTTTTGAAATTAAACCCATTGGTTTGTCAAAAAGGCACTATAGGTTAGTGGAATTCTGCAACGTTCAGGGTAGTGATTCATATGCGGCCACAAACCAAATTTAAGTCCTACGTACTTTCAACATTAGTTAGCAAACCAAGACAAAAGGGAAAAAAAAAAGACAGTGAACAAAAGGTCAGGCAAGAATAATTTGAAAAATGGACCGTGGATATAAATTCTTTGTATTCCTTAATTATTCGCCTTCACAAATCATAAATGGGTAGATATGAGATATCTGTCTATACAATGACTCATAAATTACAATGCCTTTTGTCTGTGTCTGCATGTGTGTGTCTTTGAGGGTCTGCATTGCTTCATGCTTTGTGGTGGCTCTTCAAAGTCCCACATCGCTTGCATCTTGCATGGGTGTGTGTGTTATATGACATTCCGCGTTTGACAAAATCACCATGGTTTTGTTAAATGGCGTGTGTCTTTGTTTCGTCAAAAAATAAATTACAATCAACGCTCCTATTCTTGCACAATAACCAGTATTACCCTTCAGGGCTTAAGCAGGGCTTTATTTGGGCACATACCTCTAAATACAGAAGGCACCCTGTAGCTCTTTTATGTTCTGGTGTTGCAATCTATACACTCATTGATCAACCAAAAGCAAGAAACTCCATCACAAAAATTGCAGTCATGAGAGTTGACAATGCAGTCATAATTTTAGAGGCAGAATTTGGTAGGTAAGGGTAATCTTCAGGTGAAGGCATCATGCATTCTTCCCCATTAAAATAAATTTTCCTAGGGAAGCCCCAACCCTGGTTGAATGTGAATGTGTCCAGATCCTTCGTAAGAAGCAACTCTGTCTGGAGGTTTCCATCTGGCCCGGCTTCCATTAGGACATCATTGAAGAATTTTACCCCATAAAACATCCCAGAATCATCTGCATAACAAAGTATTTAACTAAAGAGTTAACATCAACAGAAACCAAATACACAAAATGGGTTCTCCGATGCACAATTTTTCCATTATAATGTGCATTAATGCATGAAAAGTTACCCTACTTAAAATGCTTTCAGAATTTCAAAAGAAATCTTGTCATGGACTCACTGGTGGATTGGTAAGGAACAAGTGGCTTGTAATTAAAGCTAAAAACTTGAGTGACATTGTTAAGATTGGGATGCTGGACAACCAGTGTCCACTGTGAGTAATTCTGGCGGTAATTAAAATTGGTGATTGCAATCTTCACACGCCAATACTCCTTGTAGTTGAGCTTCACATGCCAATGTACTCTTACAGGACACATATGTTCCGTGCATAGCAGTAATGGAGTATTGTCTTTCCTGGGTGTGTTTACTCCCACCACGCTCAGGATCTTCGAATCGCTCCTGCAATATAGTCTCTTTTAGTTACATATGCAATCAAATGAGAGGATATTTCTGAAGTTTCAAGCTTATCTCAGGAAGCAAGTTCGATTAGGCTTAGAAAATAATGGTCTGTATACTTTGTCTTTATAACAGGCATCGCTGAAAGCTATGTAAAGAGACTTACTGGACACAGTTATTCTTGTTCTGGCAACCACAAGAACAGTTTGGACACGGAGTGATGGTAGAGTTGTAAAACGATGACATAGAGACACAACAGGATGGATACCGAGAAGCCAATATTTGTGAGTAAGAGCATGTCACGTTCCAGGTCACTGCATAGATCATAAATGAAAGATTGAAAGGTCATGACTACCAGAAATACCACAGTTTCAATATATGGTATACATATAGATGACTTAATTTCTTGAGGAATTGCATCAGGTTAGTGTCAAATTTGATTAGACTCACTCATAGCTTGAGTTCTTCGACGACCATCAGGAGTCAGGAAAACAGTAGGGCGAACAATTGTTGCAGGGCCACAAGTGTATCCTCTTCCGGGACCAAGCAAGGTGAAGTTCTTTGGCAATCTTACTGTTTTATTGGTACTACCTGACTGTCCAACACTTACCTGAAATGAAGAGACTGAAGCCGTAGGGTCTTGGCCCCAGGATGCGAGCACTCCACCTTTGCAGCAGTTGGCAATCTGTTGGTTATAAGGCACTCCAGGAAGCAAGTCAACAACTGTTGGGTTCTTCTTACAACAGTGTGGGATGTTGGATTTGAACTTGGAACAGTCTCCTTGTTCAGTGGCTTGAGCTCCCACCATTGACCAAATGATCTCTTTCTTAGCCCATGTCCATCCTAAGGTCCAGCCAGGACTCACGATGTGCCTGTACATTTGGAAGTTGTTCATTGTGACCATTGCCTGGAAAACCCATAATTAATATTGTGTTGTCAGTTTCGAGTACCAAATATTTGTATTCCATTAGCTTTAGGGAATGTTTTTTGATGCAGTACTTACCACATAACCATCTGGAGTCCATGATATAACATCCCATTTGATTGTAATGTTGCCATTTGGGTCCAAATAATCGTATGCCTCTGAAAAAGAATTGTGGATAATACAGTTCAAAAGGAGCAGAATTTAAAGACTTAAAAGTTCAAAAGATGCAGCAGAAGCTAACCTGCTTGAGAACATATCAAAATAAAGACAGCTGCTGTAACCAAATTGTAACAACATCTGTCTAACTTCATGGCTCTAGTAGTTCTCTAGTGTCTGGTTTTCTTTCTAGATAAGAAAGAAAGACACAAGGATTAGCTTTATGCTAATTAATGAAGGCTTGAATAGGTATTTATCAGTTGTTTATACCAGGCGTACCTACTAGAATTGTTGTTACACAACATTTCATATGTTTGTGTCATTTTCTGGCAAAGTTTGTACAATTATAATATCAATATGTGCCAGTTCATGTTCTAAAAATCAAATGTTTTCATTAGGACACCCGGGTGGAAAACTGAAAGCATTAGAACGTAACAACCCAACTGTCAACCTCACACCATGAGGTAGGGTTTCTGGTAGAGATTACAGAGTTGAAATACTTGAATACTGAGTTGAACAAGGACGGCCAAGTGAGAAATGAGTGCAGTGAAGGACATTGTTGTCATTGACAGAGAAGAAGAAGCTTTCAAAACTAATACCAAATCATCAAAAACTAGTAAGTACATCAATATTATAAAAAATTGCCGCCTAATTCTTGTTCTATGTCATACACCAAGTTTGTTTTGTTTAATTTTGTTTCTAGCTTGGTTTGATAGAAGGGAAAAGAACTTGCTGCAACTAGGAATTGGAGCATGGAACAAGCAGTGTCAATTCCATTTATGAGAGTGACTCATTAACAGGTCACTTGTGAAAAGTATTCCAACAAGGAAATGCCATTTTGTATGCTTCACTTTCGCCATAGCCAGGGTGATCATCATGATTAGCCATTTAATTGGTAACGCACTTTTCTCCTCAACAATATTGATGGCCTGGAAATGTTGAAACTATCTAGTCCACTATATCACTCTCCTCTTTCTGATTGGCTGCTCCCAATCCAAATCATTCCGTTTACTTCCATTAAGTATTAGCAAGGTAGTTGTTCAATCATACAATATCAGATGGTAACTCGGAAGAAGAAAACTATAGAATATTTGTATGAAACCTCCCATCTCTAACAGCTGTAAGCAAGCATATAATTTCTATTACTTTTCCAAATTTAAGATCAACGAACAGATATTGACACATTAATGGAACAGTATCTTCCACAAATTTATTTATAAATTGTTGTTGCATTTTAATAATAAAGAGATGAGCACGATTCCAAGAGGATGAAAACACATGCAAGTTATTAAAATCGTTGGTCTGACTTTTTTTTTGTTTTGAACTTTTTGATGGAACAAATAGGTAGGACTGAGGCATCTTTGACCTCCTAGCACGGTGATTTGTTTTCTTTTTACAGCACCATTTTTATATTACATTCCCATTGTGTCAAAGCTTATTTTCCACAATATTTGGTTTACCAAACAAAGGATTCTGTGTTATTTGATTTGACCACTAAACTTGAAACACCAACACACCCCCGGCTAGCTAACTTAACGAACATGGAGTTGATTCTCCCCAAATATGAATTATGGTACATCAAGAAAGTGAAGTTTTCAAAAAAAAAAAAAAAGAAATATCATAGATTAAGAAGGAGAAGAAAAATCATAATTCGGGTTTTGTAATGGATACTTTTATTGTTTGTAACAAAGAACAATCATAGTAGGCAAGATCCACGTCGATGAAGCCCAGCTTATAATGTCTTGTTGTTTAAGCCCAGACCCATATTTTTAGTTTAGAAGCAGGGTGGGTTTTACTTTTCGTGGTCCAATTCTTAAGAGTGTCACAAAGCTCTCCATTTGGATTCGGTTCGATTAACAATGTGTAGTTTAGTTGTTTACCTTAATTAGCACTTAGTTTTTTTCTTTTGTTTCCCTGTTGGATCAAGTCCAACACAGAAACACGAACCCATGTTGTCGTAAACGAGAGAGAAACACAAAGTTGTCATTGTCGGTGCTTCTTTTTTTTTTTTGTTTTCCTTTTTGTATAAGTAAAACAGGAGGCAAACAAAGCCCTAAATAAGATTGAATCGCAAAAAAACAAATCTGGGACCGACAGGCCCCAGTAAATAATTGCACAAACAGTAAGAAACAGTTTTTTGAAAACAGTTTAATCTCTTGTCGGTGTTGTGGCTGAGATATTTATATTTTCTCACGAAAAAAATGTTAATTAGTTCAAATTGGGATGCGAAAGAGATCAAGTATATAGCCAACAATTCAAAATCAACTCGATAATGATTTGAATTTTACTCAAGTTGAATCGAACTTGAGTGTACTCCTGGTTGACTCGGCTCTTTTACACCCTAAACCATACACATATATTTTATTAGCTGTCTAAGAATTAACAATAATGAGTTAATGTCAACTAGCGAAAAGAAGAAGAGTCACTTCTCTGTTTTTCCATAAGCAAGCAATGGTCACATTCACATATAACTCGGCATCTTATATTATATTAACTGGCTTAAACAAAGAGCACATAAATAGCACGTTAAACCCTGGTACAACTTTAGTTAAGTGTTGTACACAGTTACACCTTAGCAATATAACTAACCAAAGAAGCAGCCGTATCTTGAAATTTATTTCAGCAGATATTCATCTTTATTAAGCTCTGCAACACAATCACAAAGAGACAACAGAATGGTTGGATGCCGAGAAGAATTAAACCACCAGCATTTACGAGTAAATGCACGTCACGTCCCAGGTCACTGCAGATTGTAAAACCAAAGATCGGAAGGAAAATATATAATTAGACAGTCTTTTGATAGAGATAGAGAATTATTTGACTTGCAAGAAATGAAAAGTTTCAGCTTTTCTGACATATAATATATAGATATGTAATGCAGACCAAGTTTCTAGAGGACTTTGCACTAGGAAAGAAAAAAATGTGACAAATTAGATTAGAGCACTTACTCAAAGCTTGAGTCTTTCGACGACCATCAGAAGACTGGAAAACAGTAGGACGAACAATCTTTGCAGGGCCACATTTGTATCCTTTCCCCGGACCAAGAAAAGTGAAGTTCTTGGGCAATTGTACAGTTCTATTGGTAGTCCCGGCAATTCCAACAGAAATCTGAAAAGCAGAAACTGAAGCTGAAGGGTCTTTGCCCCAGGAGGAGAGCACTCCAGCTTTGCAGCAGTTGGCTATTTGTTGGTTGTAAGGTGTTCCAGGAAGCAGGTCAACCGCTGTGGGATTCTTCTTACAACTGTGTGGTATGTTTCCTTTGAACTTGGAACAGTCTCCTTGTTCGGTGGTTTGAGCTCCCATCATTGCCCAAATGATCTCTTTCCTAGCCCATGTCCATCCTAGGGTCCACCCAGGCTTCTTGATGTTCCTGTACTTTTGGAAGTTGCTTATAGTCACCACTGCCTGGAAAACACATATACAGTAATTTTTAAGAGCTTTTTAAAAAAATATGCCAAATACCCTTACAAAATGGACTCACCACATAACCATCTGGAGTCCATGATATGAGATCCCATTTGATTGTAATGTTGCCATTTGGGTCCAGATGGTCATGTGCCTCTGCAACTGTGCGAATAATACAGTTCAAAAGGACGAACAAAAAGAAAAAACAGACAATAGCAGAATGTATATAGAAGCAAAGTTGAAGGACAAGAAACGAACAAGTAGAAACTGACCTGCTTGGAAACATATCAGAACAAGGACAGCAGCTGTAACTAATGGGTAAAAACATCTGTGTAGCCCCATGGCTCTAGTTCTGTACTATCCGGGACTCTTTCACTACAAAAAGATTGAACGAGAAAAGGACAAGCATTATAACAAAGAATGGTTGAATCGTGAACTATCTATCAATTCTTAATATACTAGCTGCAGGCTTACCTGATAGAATTGGTGTGTACAGAACTTGCCAATTGCCATGTCTATGCATTTTGGGCCAAGTATATACTTGAAAAATCAAATGTTTGACTGGGGACACCAAATAGTTGACTGGAGAAGTCAAGAGTCAACGCCGAATGGAAGGCTGCCATGTGGAGGGGAAAGGACATGGTCACATGGCACTCCTGGCTTCCACTTGCCATTTTTGCAGGCCTGGATGACAAAGGGATGTAATTTTAAATGACGACAAAGATCATCCATGACTTTTCCAATTTAATTGGGCTCAGAAGTTGGACCCATAGTTAGGAAGATCGGGCTTCTTTTGCCCCAAAGAAAGATTTTAAAATTTCAAGTACCGTACTATTTTCGGCCCATTCCATTAACGAGTTATCCTCCTCCTAGAGTAGTAGGTTACTGCCAGTCTGCCAGACTGGAAATGAAACGCACGTTACAGTAAAATTTTTTGTAATATCTGTGTCGGTGGGCAAATTCAAACTTCAAAATTCCAGCGAAATTAAACTGGCAGCGCCAGTCTAATGTACCACCACCGGTTGGACCCACTAATTGCCTATTTACAGTTTCATTAGAAAACTAATAAAAGAGTTAAAAACAATGAGAGTGGCCTACCCAGTTGGAGTAGTATAGATTTGTTTTTGGTCAAATTCATATATATTTTTGGGCNAGCAATAATATTTCATCAACAGTCGTGCAATCAATTGTCAATGTTCCCCCAGATTTGTTTGGGTTTATTTCCAATGATATACAGTCTCTTATTGATGAAATATCCCAGCATTATCTAGACATATAGTCTAGTAACATAAGTAGGGACATGTGCCCGCAAGTGGCATAATAAGTGCGCACTTATACCAACTTTCGTCACACAATAAACCATCTAGTCGATGCATCATAAAAATTACCTAGATGGTTAACACCGCGGATTGATCAGTCCGCGTTCATGTCCCTGAATTATTCTTAAACTTGCTGGTGATGCTAGGCCATTCTCATCTTAGGAAGGCCGTATAATAAATTTTGCAGCAAACAAACATATGAAAATTTATTGATTATAAAAACTTCTGGTTTTTCAATCAATAATCAAAACAAATTTTGTGCATCATAATTGAACTGGGATGGCCCATCCGGTCATGCCAAACAATAAATCTATGAACCAACTTCAAGTTGGTGCCAGCTTCAGGCTGCGCAAGCTGTGTATTTAAATACTTAAAATTATTAGCTCCAGGCTAGTGCATTCCAGCTTCTGGCTGGATATGTTAATTTTCAATTACTCAACTGCTAGCTTCAGGCTGCAATACATGTGTCAATATTATGCTTATTTCTGCCACTCATGTCGAAAAAATCAGAATTATTGGACAATAATTAAAGTAGTGGCAGACATTTCCAAAAACAAATCCTCGAGGATTGTAAAACTTTGGAATTTTTTGAATAATAATATAATCCACCGAAAAATCTTCTGGATCATTTCGGGGACACCTGTCTATCTATGCTCAGGCTATAAAATAGGGAAGGATTACATGGGAAGATACAGGAAAAACTCATAGATATAGAAAAATTCATCTGATCAAAGAAACAGAAAAACTCAACCAAGACAAAAATGCCTTCCCCAGCTACTGTTTTCTTTGTTGAGGGTGCCTCACTAGGCAGAAGAAATAGATTGGCCTATAGCATGGTAAATGAACAACAAGAGGAACTGCCTAATGATCTGGCGAGAATTCCTCGTTTAGTGTTTGTAGATGAGCTATACTCGTCTAGGTTCTTTGT
>JAKUCV010001435.1:0-59876 GCA_028386065.3 Turnera subulata
GGTTTCGGCTTCTAAAGCAGTGGAGAAGAGAAGGTTTGTTTGCAATTCTATGCTTTAGTTTTTTCATTTCTGTAGGATTTAGGGCTTTCAGTTTGCTTTGTTGTTGGAATTGTTTAAAGGGGTTATTACTGTAATCAGTGAAATTGACACTAGCCGGGCATTATCCGATGTTTTTAATGGTAGGAAAACATTCAGTAGTCAAATGCTGGAAGTGACAAGACGGATTGTTAGATGAATGAATTGGGGTAGAAATTAGTCGGGGAAGACGGCAAATCATGTTTTTTTCATGGATTATGTTAAATTGAAAAGGGATTGTGGAGGCAGAAGCAAAGGCTAAAAGCGGAGAAAATGGATGCCTGAGATTTATTTGGTTTACAGGCCAAAAGCCTTTTGCCGCATATATGGCTCTCTTCTTCTTTTTTTTTTTTTGCCAACAGAGGATTTGTATTCTTGTCCACAATCTGATATACACTTGCGGTCTTGCACCCATATCATCTGGAACCGTCTTTTCTTAGTCTACAAATGCCTACAAACGTTCTATTTCTTCTATATACCTACTTCTCATCTGTAGTTAGTTAGTCTCAAGTATCAAAGAATTGTCAGGAAAGTGTTCGGTACTTCCATGGGACTGGCTATATTGATTTATCTAAATTCTTGCAGATCTAGCACATGGCTGTAGTAGTACACATTACTTACAAATGTCTCGTTTCTGTAGGTTTGGATTTTCAATAAAATGCATGTTCATTTTTATATTCCTTTCGCAAAATGGTGGTGTATTTGCCAAAAGGTTGTAGAACACATAAGTTTGCTCAAAACAAAACAAGATTTATCTTATGAGGATGAGAAGGATATGTTAGATTATCTGTACACATCCCAATATCAAATGCGTGGAGTTTTTGCCTTATCTTTGGGTGAGATCTTCTTTCAAGAATGTTTTATTATCTATGTATATGCCTTCAGCTATCTGTCTCTTTACTTAATTCTCTTGAATCTTTATTTGATCCCGTTGATTTTAGATGTCAAATTGTAGAAGTCAATGTCCAATATTTTAACCATGCTTGGTTGTCTTTGCTACAATTACTTAATCCAACTAGCAGAAATCATGTTTGATTGGTAGAGAAGGTCCTATGTTTTCTTTTGTCACCGACCGACTAGGTGAGTGTACCAGTTCAACCCGGCTTGCTAGATACTGGTATCGTTTGTGCTATCGTATATGATCATCTTGTGGTATGCTTCTCCTTTTTGTATGGCAGGCTTCTGGGTTTAAAATCTCTGGTGATTCTAGCTTCCTTGAGAAGCTAACTCTGTGTTTCAGTTTTAGTACTGCTCGTCTATTTCTGTGTGTTTTGCAGGAGCGGCTTTATGCGCTTACTGCCCAGATTGGACAAAAACAGCTCGATTTGATCAGACCTGGGGAATGCTCTCGGCATTAATGGCGAAATCTGCCTCCGGCAGAAGTAAAGTCATCAACCCCTATTGAGTTTGGTTTGTTTTTACAGGGACTTGATCAGGTGTATGGGTGTATCTTCTGCCTACGCATCCATGTCGTTAAGTAGATGCTATATGTTTTCTTCTAGTTAAGGTTAGTCACTACCGAACTATGATTCTATGGAATCGACGGTAATTTATTTATGAGCCCTGGCTTGTAGGGTTATTTTTAGTACCTGTTATGGCATGTATTAACTCTTTCAGACTTTAATGCTTAAATGCTGCTATGCTTTCGACAGAAAAAAAAAAAAAAAAAATTGTGATCAGTATACCATAAAGAAGAATCCGGAATACTTAGTACCTACCATGTGCTGCCTCCCCATCTCAGTACTGTTTATAACTTTCTTCACTACCCTGCAGTGCAACTAATAAGAAATCCTCGCAATCCCTCTCTCTCCAAAATAAAAGAAACGTCTTCATTTACTATCCACAGTGGTAACGTGTAAGTTCGCTCAATCCTTGATGGATTTAGCATGTGGAAGAAAGTTTTGTGCTCTTGATTTTCTTCGTGTTTTTCTTCTGCTACTACTTCCCTCAAAGTAAAAAATTGTCGTCTAGATCTATGTTGGGTCGAGGTTTGTTATTGATTCGGGTATTTCTGGAACTAGAAGAACTAGCAAACCGCCAGGTTTGTTAACCGTTCCCCAAACTGAAAAGGCTTGTTATTGTTTTCAGGTATTTATGGAACCAAAAAAAGAAGGAAACTTTGGCAAGAAACGCAAGTGCGGCGGTAGTTGTGCTGCGATTTGTTTGAATTTTGGAGCCAAAAAGAATTCTTTCTTTGTTAATACAATTCTATTATGAGTTTTTGACTATGGCTCGTGTGCAGATGGATATGGAAGCGAAGCAGTTCGAACTTCGTCTGATATTGGTAAATCAGACGACTAGGGTAGGTGTTCCAAGTCAAACTCTTTTAACTCTTCTTTTTTTCTAGGGTTAATAATTACAGTTTATCTCCTAGAACTCTTTAGTAAAACTAAATCACCACAGGAAAACAAAATTGCTTTATTTTACCATCTATACTTGTCTTTTTTATTGGTTTAAACTCCTCAGCTGAGAACTTATGTTTTCATGTTTTCGTCTATTACACGATCAACAAGTACTATATATGAGGCAATATCCTGAACTTTTAATTTAAAGAATGGTTTTTTTTTTAATAAAAAAAAAGTGCAAATGTGGGATCAGTTGGCAGCAAGGTGTACTGTACGTAGTTGTGCGTTCCTTCACCCCTAGTTATTTCAAGACCACAATTGGAATCACACGACCACTCTAGCATTATTCCACCCTTCTTTGCCTCGACATTCCTAATGGATCGACAATAACTCCAATCCCCTCGTCAGTCACATACCCTCCCTTCTCTCCCTTTTCCATTGTTGTATCCATTCATGATGTGAGGCGGGCATTGTATGCATCCAAGATTTGTAGCTAGCTTGGGGGATGAATTGATTTGAGGGCAAATAATGTGGAGAAAAGGTTTCGGCGGGGTTGTATTTTGGATAATGTGTTTTCTCATCCTCTTACTTTCCTTGGCTACCTGATGGTTAAATGGCCAGTTATGCTGTATGGGGATTGTGTTCTTTTCCTATTAGATTGTTTAGATTGATTTAGGAATATCTTGCTATTAGAAATATAGTAACTTGAACATGACGTAGATAGCTGTCCAAAATTTTATTTATTATGTTTCTACCAACATTTGAGGCCACATTAATAAATTACTCATTATAGTTTCTGTGAAAACTATGCACGGTGTTTTTAAAGTGGCTTTACAACTAGCTTGCTTTAATTCCTTTCAAATAATATAATTTTCATTTAGTTTATTTATGAAGTAACACTGAAGCTTTTAATCCCTTTCTCTAAGATGCATCTAATCGTTTGCAGAGGTCTGTAGCAGAAATGTAACATGTGTATGTCGATTTGCCCATAGAATAGAAGAGTATAATAAAGGTAAATACTCGATTGTACATCTGAGCTTTAGTTGATATTCGGCTTGTATCTGAAGGATTGAAATTATACTTGCAGTTACCCTTAATCCCTGCCAAAGCAAAGTTAGCAGTGGTGAAGAGGAACTTCGTAAAGTAAAGACTGAATTTGAACATGTTCTGTCTCCTCGTGATGTTCCTTATTTGTGCTCTTTAACTAATATATACAGCCTCTTGAATTGTTTTCCTAGAAAGCAGAAAATGTTGTTTTGCAAGAAGATGTGAAGTCGATGGGCGTTGGATTTTCCCCAAATGCTTTGTCACTTGAAGAATATTTGCAATCCACTGCCGTGGAAACTAAGAGAGATCATCTCATGAAGATTGAACAACGATGTGTAAGTGTTGCTTTTATGTGGGTTAT
The DNA here is from genome assembly GCA_028386065.3 of Turnera subulata. NCBI lineage: Eukaryota > Viridiplantae > Streptophyta > Magnoliopsida > Malpighiales > Passifloraceae > Turnera > Turnera subulata. The sequence continues at coordinate 3,829 of JAKUCV010001435.1, forward strand.
TTGCATTATTAATTAATACACTTGTCTGAAAAGACAACAACCTGGTCTCAAATATAAAATAGTGTACCTCATTTGCTACTTCCATAGCCCAACAGCCTAACTGTCACTCTGCAACACCAACCTAAATAAAGTTACACACGGAAGCTGTATGACGAAGCTTACAAAGAAAAATGCTGACAGTGGCACATGTTCTTTAGTTGAAGCTGAGCACCCCAGTTTTCTCTAATTCACTGCCATATTGAGGAACTAGACCGGATTTGGCCATCCTCGGTGAGGTTGGAGGAGGAGGCAGAGTATTTTTTCTTTGCGTATCCAACACATAAACAACTGTGTTCAACTAACCATTAACCATCAAATGTCTGTCTACTTGTCTTTATACCTCTCCTTACTATCATGTGTATATACTTCTGATTGCATTTGATGAAAACGTGGACTGCATGCACTAACTGGTATTTTGCCATTTTAGCTTACAAAGCTACCAAACAGACATGTCCTCAGCCTTCTCACACCTATTACCTCTCTTCTAGTTATAAGTTCCTCTAGGTGTTTACTGTTTTGGCTTTCTGTCATCGCCTCTTAGCTATGAACCTGCCATGCGCATCTCCGCACTCCCTTAATTGCCATTCCCTCCCTCTGTCCATATATTGTCCTCACGCACATTATTGTCAGTTTTCTTTTCCCTTTTCCTTTTCTAGTCTTTTTGAGATGAAAACATAGTAGTTTCATGTTGATTTTTTGGGGGTAATATGGAAGTCAGAGGAGATGGTGTTGGTGGAGGTCTATGGAAAGAAAGATGTTAGGCGGCTGTGGCGGTGAACTCCATGACTTGCGAGAGGCTTCTAGGGAAGAGAGCCGGGTTGGGTTGGTTGGTTTGTTCGGGTGATGCGCGATTTAGGCGGTGGGAGTTTTGGGGCTAGTTGGTTTTGCTTACCGGTGAGGTATGAAAGGAATAGAAGGATAATAAAAGCCTTTACCAAAACTATAATATTTCAACTCTCAGGAAAAAAGAAACAAAAATTCCTGTAGCAAAACGACAGTGTTTCAATGGTTTCTATGCTAACCCTTTTTTTAGTTTTATTTTCTCTGGATCCCTTTCCATTTGTCCTGTAGTTATCTGAATTGAAGTTTCAATCTTAGTTTTCTATGAATTCAGATCAAAGAAATTTCTTTGTTTAGTTGACTCTCAAAAGTTGGTGCAGATGCCTTCTTCTCCTATTTTATTTTTATAACTTCTTACAAAAAGTTCGGCATACAAATTTTCAATAATTATTGGTAGTGGTGAAACTTTTTATTGTATTACTTTTTTCATGACACTAGTCCCTTTCTGGGGCTTTTTTAGTGATTGTTCAGTTTGGACATTTTCCTTTTGACAGAGAATGGAGGTTATATTAGTTCACCATGAACTATGCGGATGTACGGTTGCCCCATCAAGTCACAGAATAATTGCCGAACTATTTAAAGGTATTGAATTTGAACTTTTAAAAATGCTCCGCTTGTCTTGTATAGGGATCTGTTGAAAATATTCACCTGGAACACCTGGAAATTATGTCTGGGTAGTTAGTATGCAGTTTCTTTCTAGTGGGAAACCTGATGCATTCAAAATGCTATTCCTTGACCTACCCAAAAATGATAACACAAAAGGGTATTTTCAGCTTCTTGACTACCAGAGAGCCAGTTTCTGAGATAATCTCTGACATATTCACACTCACCAAAAGTGTCACAGTGCCACCGTCCTTCTTACTTCTCATTTCATTCACGCATCGCATTTTTTTTTTCTTTTTCTCAGATTCATTTTCGTACTTTACTAGCTAAATGCCTGCGACTTGCTGTGGGAATTTGAGCTTTCTTGCTAGTATTTCATTAATATTATTTTCACTCAATTCGTATGTATTTGTTACAAATTGATTTATAACAATATGTGGGTGCAGTTATTGATGAAAAGATGAAGATTATTGATAAACCAGAAAAAGTCACTCTTGATTTTGTCGAAAACTGACAATACAACTCCTTGTCTCCATAATATCTCCCCAACTAAAAATCTTTTGTAGTAAACTAACAAAAATATCAAGTCCCAAACAATAAGTAGAGATAAGAGAATGTAAAACAGAGAATTATATCAGTCATTGCCAGATTTGAGAAAAAATTTATGAGAGGAGCAATGAGACAATTTTGTTGTTAAGAAGTTAAATTTTGGAAATGAAAAACCCTGTGGAGCTTTCCAAAAATTAAATGTTCAAAATACCTTGATATATAGTTTTTTTTTTCTATAGAAAAGATACATAGTAATAAGAGAAGTGGAAAAGTAATGATTATTTACATTTTTAAATCAAATTAAAAGGTATTTGATATTTATAAGTTATTTTATATTTCTACGTTAATGTTGGTAATCTAATCTTGATATTAAGGATAACTGTGGATGAATTTAGAAATTTGCTCTTATTATGAGAAAAAGGATGAACTTAGAGGAGATTAAATAAGTGAATCCGAAACAGAGAGTAAGCTGCCACAACTTCTTAGCTATCATTTGCCTTTTTCAGGATTAAAAGTGAGTAGCACTGCATCCTGACAGTTTATCTTCTTATTAGTATAAGGGTAATTTTGACATTATAAACTAATTTGAGGGTATACTTGAAAATTCAGTTGAGGCTACCAGACTGATTTGTTTTAGTATTTTGTATAATGTATTAACCCGGTGGATGCAGCATAGTTGATTTTGGGGACAAATGGATAGCGTTTCATCATATGTTGAATTATGAAATGAAAATTATGAATGCAATAAAATTTCTCTGGGCTGGATGAATTTTTGTCTGTTGGACCTGTAAGTATGAGATAATTTTCTCAGAAATTTGATACTCACAGGCTTTATCACTCTAGTATATGCAGCAGATGGAGTAGAACTCTTTGCAAATGTGGTGTATGCTTTAAATATCATCGTGCTAATGCACTGCTTGGCATACCGACAGTTTCGGGTGTATAACGTTGCAGTGTTATAATCATTTCTGCTTCAATCTGAAAATCAGTTATTTGCTCATAAGATTTAACTGCTTTATTGCATTCATTATTTGTTTTCTGAATCACTTGCCCTAATGTCAATTGGATGATTTGACAAGTATTAATTTGTTGTTATTAGATTGCGAAACCAGATATTATATATCGGGGTGGGTTGGCGGGAGTGATAGGAAGATTTGATCCCCTTGGTTTGTTGGAGCCGAAGGACAATTTGTTGATGGAATTAGTCTCATTCAGTGTTTTGCCTGTAAATAAACACATAGAGAAGGATGGATGGCTTCCCTACTCTACCATAAAAAAACTGGAACAAGTCTTGGAAGACCTTCGATGGCAAAATACTCGCTTGGAAGCAGAAATTGAGCAAGTTAAATGTATGCTTGGCACTAAACCACATGTTCCTCAAGTGTGTGTAAGTAATTACATCTTCTCCTATTGACCTCTGATGTAAGTAATTACATCTTCTCCTATTGACCTCTGAATCCACATGTTCCTCATGGGGGATTGGTATTTCTTTAATAATTTTGTCAATTGCGTACCTTTATGCAATTTATGCCTTGAATATATTCACAGGACAAAATGGACTGGGAGCCTGATATTTCTGCTATTCTCCCAATCGACTGCATTGCGCTTGTCATCTCCTTTACATCCCCTCTGGATGCATGTCGATTGTCACTTGTTTGTCATGCATTTTGTGCTGCTGCAAAGATGGATGCTTTATGGGAGAGATTTGTGCCATCTGATTATTTTGACATTTGCAAGGAATTATCTATGCCATCTGATTATGCTCTCCATATTTCGTGTGCTAACTCTTTCTCGTCCGCAAAGGAAAAATTTTATTTTCTTTGCGGCAATTGTCTGTTACTAGATGATGGCATGGGGATGGGGGTGAGTAATCATCCATCTGAGCTCTGTTCCATTTGTTTTTCTACTGTTGTCATGATCTTCTAATTTTCTTCTCTTTTTAAATCATTTATTTTTTTCCTGGGAACAGTTTCTCTATCTAGACAGACGGACTGGGAAAAAATGTTGCATGGTATGGAGTTCTACACTCAGGTTAGTGCTTTGCTATTCTTTATATATCACTTGATCAAGTTTTACTTGTTCTTATGCCATTCTAGTCTCAATTACCATATTGACCTTGAAAAGCTGTGCCATTTAAGTTTTTTAAAGTAGTTTATTTTTTATTCAATAATTCGCTGAGCACAGTTTTTTCATGCAATATACAAAACTAAATTTTAGCTGTCACAAAATTTAAATGGGTTTATAATTTTTTCCCGAAGCTCTTAACATCAATTATGTTAATGAAACTTTAATCTGAACACCTAAGAATAATTATGTTGCAGTATATGGTTATGCAAAATGCAGTTTTGTATATTTGACCCCTCATTAAGTTTAAGAATCTTAATGCACATGCATATTTGCAATGATTACCATGTGGTCATGTGTAAAGAAAAAAGTTCTTGTATGATCAGCTACTATGGTTTCATTCGTCAGTTTTCTAGTTTAGTTTAACTTTGTTCCAATGTGTGCAATTCTAATCTATTTTGATTGAAGTGAAACTTGATTTTTAATGTAACACACGATCATGTAGACTAATAAAAAGTAGCTTCATATTTGCTTCCTATATATATATATATATATATATATATTGTGGAGTTTAACGTTACTTTTAGTTCATTTGAAATGACTTGATTTTTTATGCAACATGTAGTTTCATATTTTTTGGGTGGGAATTATTTAACATTTTTATGTAGTGTTGAGTTTAATGTTAATTACTTCACTTGAAGTTTAAAGTCGCAAATGGTTTCATGTTTTTTTTTTTTTTTTTTGTGTGGGAATTATGTAACATTTTTATTTTGTTTGTTTTTTCTTAAAATTTAATGCGTTAAACCTTTTTCCTTGAATCTTACTGATCATTAGAACAAAATCTGGTAGGCATCCAAATACGAATGATAAAATTAGTGTAATAAAGATTATAGACTCTTTTTTTTTCTATTAGAAACCCATAGGCCACTTTTAGCACCTTTTCGAAGGTAACAGGTTAGATCAGCAATGAATGTCTTGTGTTTATGAAGAAATATATGTATATATCATATTATTTTTTTAATAGGAATTATATTATTAGTGGTTATCGTGGAACAGGAGGGATATCAATGCTATATCTCTATCAAATTAAATTGTGATCGTCATACTCTCTATTTTACGTGGGTTGCATATTTTAGAAACTTACGAAATGCTTTGCAATGTTTCTCCAGGCAAAGACAAAGTGTATTTCTTGGTGTCACGGAGAGGATTGAGGGGATAATCTTTTCTCCTAAAACTACTTATGTTGCCTACCTTGTGTTTAAGGCTGATGAAGTAAGTTTTGGCTTTGACAATATACCGCTAGAAATGTTTGTGCGTCAGGAAGGGCTAGAAATGTTTCGGCAATTTGAAAGATGGGGTATAGAGGCAGGCTCGATATCTGTGCCTAAGGAGAATCATTCTTTTTATTGTTGGAACCTCCAGAAAGTATGGACGAATATACGGATTTTATGCCTCAGGAAAGACCAGATGGTTGTATGGAGATTATGATGGGTGAGTTCTTCAAAGATTGCAGAGAGGAGGATATATGTGCCGTCCGGTATTGTGTGAGGAAAACTGACTGTATTCATGGGTATAATAAAGGACTCCAGATAATGGGGATTGAATTTCGGCCCAAGGTTGACCGTATTTCTTAACCTACGGTCATATTTTTCTTCAATATTTTTTTTTTTCTTAACCTACGGTCATATTTTTTCTTAACCTACGGTCATATTTTTTTGATGGGAGATGTCTGTGGTTGTTGCATTGGTGGTGGAAAAGTCAGGCACTGACCTTGGTATAAAAGTCTGCACCTTTAGCAGTATTGTATTATGGACCTTTAAAAGTGTATCTTAAATAATGGTCTGGATAATGTGTAGTGTAACTTCAAATAATGGGGTCTGGATTGAAGTTTGGGTTATTCTACCGGCACTGGCTTAGGCGGAAAATTCAGCTGTATTGTGTCCCCGGTCTGGATAATGTGTTGTGTAACTTTAAATAATGGTCTGGATAATGTGTTGTGTAACTCTAAATAATGTGTTGTGTATCTGTGTGGGTATTATAATGTGTGTCTTTAAAGTTTGGCTATTGTTATCAGCACTTGGTGGAAAAGTCAGTTGTATTATGCATCTTCAAAACTTTTAGTAAATGTTTAATTAAATATTTCTTACAACTAAAGTTAAAAATAATTTATAATCGCTTTGCATAATGTTTTTTTCTTCATACTTTTTTTAATAATTTAATTGTAACGTTTACTGTCTACAAGAACTTTATACAACCAGCTTACCTTAATAGTTTTTATAGATTTAGATTTATTTATAAACGTTTAGATTTAGATTTAGTTTCCCTTTCTATTGATTGTAATATTTACTTAATTTGTTACATTCATCTTTAATATTTTTATGGTTAATCAAGCTTTTTTTTATTAGACATAATATTTGTTTAAAATCTATTATATATATATATGGTTCAAGAGTGATTGAAGTAGTGACACATGGCAATTTAAAAGGATATGAGAAGGACATGTGGCTCAATATGAGTTAGATGTTTGGTTGTTTGAGGTTTCTTTAATCTTTTTTATTCAAATTATCACTTCAAAACAATCTCTTTATGAAGCGCTCCGACCCGTATTTATCGTAAAGGGTAAACACGTGCCAGAACTATTCTTATTACAGTAGCAGACAGTATATATGTTACAAAGTATAATACAATCAAACTTAAATACAGCATCTGTCACTCGATCCCGGGGACCATTATTCAATCCACATCAATCTCAAAGCTCAACAGCAGCAACAGAATACATATGATACAACAACACAGCAACATATAAAATACAGCAGCGGAAGTCTTAGAATGAGATGCAACGGAGGTATGGATCCGGGGTCGGGTGGAGTAGAAACAGCAGCTGGCCGAACCACGTACCTGTACTACGAGCAACTCATCCTACGGGATGAAACCCCGCAGGCGAGGGGTGAGTCCGAAGTGCTCACCGACGAAAGATAAACAGTAATATGCAGGCAAACATAATACTTTCGAAGAAAATACAAGCAAGAGACAAATCAAAGATTCAACCAGAACATAACTGAGCCAAGACCAAAAGATAATTTAATTTCCAATTTTATCTTTAGGGCCCTGCCACTGGACAAGCTAGGGTCGTACCTGGTTATTAACATGTTCTGGGTGCTAGATCAAACCAAGAGAGCCCAGGGATCAACATCCCAAAAATAGATCCCAGGAATAGACATCCCAAAAATATAATAAACCGGGATAGACATCCCAAGCATAGACATGCTTATCACAAGTAACCCAGATCATAGCCACCACAAAACAGTCTCTAACCATCGAGTCGTACCATTACTTTCCAAGTGACAATAAAGTCGTCAACACAACTTCCAATTATCCATTTATCTCAGATTATCCACAATCAATAAATCAACAACAATAGCAATAACTCAACAACCAAACTCAATCGGCTCAGCAGTTCAATCAAGCAGATAATTATCAGAGAAACAAACACAGTATTATGTGCAACATATCAAAGGTTATCCATCCTCATCTTAGCCGATTTTCCCTACTCCTGAAAGTCCTCAAATTGTCCCGACTCCGGTTCCACGGGATACTGCTCGTTATCAGCTCCTATATTAAACAGTAATACATGCACACATAAGATGATATGCAAATGCCAGACTAATACTATAAGCCGTAGAATAAAACACTATGCCCACTCGGTGATCATCTCGGGTTACGCTCCGTTATCATCATAATTCACCATTTAATTATAAATGCCAAAATAATACTATACTTATACCGGGTTATTACTCTGGTACATACTTTGTTAATACTCTTTCCAAAATATTTCGTAGCATACATATCCTTTTCTAAAAAGTATTTACCATATAACATTTTTATCAAAGGATATAAATCTTATTATAATTACGTTGATTCCCAAAAATAATATTATGTCAAGGTACTTATTTCATTTATCTTCACAAATATAATTGTATACCATGTATATACTTTTCTACCATATTTTCCAAAAATATACATACCATAAAATAATTTCTCAAATGCTAATGTACTTATATATATTTCTTCTCAAAAGTAATTATCATAACATATATCAAAGGTATTTATCATATAATATTTTCCGGTAAAACATTTACATAGTATATATCCTTAAGAGAATTTACTATAATTTAATAATTATGTTATAATCACTTTAGTCTCTTCAAATTATCATATGAAAGTAATTATTTCTTTTATTTTCACAAAATATAACCAACTACTATGTATTTATTTTTTTCCAGGAGGTTTAATCCATATTATATGTTTTTTTTTGAGATTTTATTTCCCAATTTTTATCCTATTATTATTAATTATCCCGGGCTGGGCCTTTATTCTTACTATTGGACCATGAGCAGCCCCATGGTTTGGTCCAGAGAGACAACCAACCATCCCAGGCGCAGGTCCCAGGCCCAGGCCATCAACTCAGCCCAAGTACCCAAACTAACCCTAAAGCCTGACCCGTTTGAGGGTCGGGTTGCTTACCTTAACCCGGCGATTCACGGGTCAAAGGCAGCAGCAGCGGCGCGATGACGAGACGGCGAAGGTGGCACGGCGAGGCTGAGGCGACTGCAGGCGCAGGTCCGTCGGCGCGAAGGAGGAGGCAACGAGTCCTGCAGGTGGCGGCTACGGCGGCGACGAGAAAGAAAGGAGGGGAGAGGCGGGCGGCTGCTGGTTGTTGGCGATTGGTGGCAGCAGGGAGGTGGATCTGCAGGTTCTCTGCGTGGGGGTGGAGTCACGAGCAAGGCGGCGGCGCTGCTGGTGACGATCTGTCGGCGTCGTGTGAGGTGGAGGCGTGACGGTTTCGCCGAAGAGGAGGAGAAGAAGGTGACGAAGTGGTGGTGTGCGTGGTGGCAGCCGACGGTGAACACGAGGAAGGAGAAGATGATGGTGGGGGTGACGTGGCAAAGTGTGGTTGGGTGTTGTTTTTTTTTTTATTATTTTCTGGTATGGTTTTATGAAGAAAGGGAGAGAACGAGTTTTCTGGGCAGTGGATATGCAGAGGAAAAATTGCAGAGGAGAGTGGTACTGGAAAGCAAAGGAATCACAGGTAAGAAAAAAAAGAACGTGCATGGATACTGGTGAAACAGGGAAGAGGCGGCGGCAGCCTATATAATTGAGCCGCCTCAATTATGCAGGTTTGTCTGCACATAAACCGTGTACCGACCGGACCAGAAAATAACTATAATACCCCCCTTGAATTTATTTCTGGTCTGTTATCTCGAGGATAAACCTGACTTTTCTTAAGAATTTTGGACCCGAAAAATACCAACTCTGGTTCGTAAAATTCGCGGAAAAATCTAAGACGTGGGGTAAGGGTCGGTTTCAGGATCTGATGCATAATTTATTCTGAAATAATTACCCAAGATTAATTTCATAAGGTAAATTATTGTACAAAGCTTTTTATAGTCCCGGTAAAAACATAAATTTTACCCAGGCTGTTACAGTCTACCCCCCTTAAAAGAATTTCGTCCTCAAAATTCATTCCTATTCTGTGAAGAGATGCGGATACTGGGACTGCATGTATTCTTCAACTTCCCATGTAGACTCGTTAGCGGAATGCTTACTCCACTTGACCTTAACCATAGGAATGGTACGGTTCCACAACTGCCGAACTTCTCGAGCAAGAATCTGTTCCGGCACTTCTGTGTAGGTAAGGTCCTCTGCTACCTTAACATCCACTGGGGCCACAATATGACTAGGATCCAATCGATATCTCCTCAGCATAGAGACATGGAACACGTCATGAATGCGTGACAGCTCATCAGGTAAGGACAACCTGTAAGCTAGTGGCCCAATTCTCTCCACGATCTCATAGGGTCCGATATACCTTGGGCTCAGCTTTCCTCTCTTGCCGAACCTAATCACACCCTTCCAAGGTGCTACTCTGAGGAAAACCTTCTTACCAACATTTTACTTCAGCTCACGTCGGTGTTTGTCGGCGTAGCTCTTCTGCCGATCCTGAGCAGCTCTCATACACTGTCTCACCGTCTGGATCTTGTCCACTGTCTGTTGGACTAAATCCGGTCCAACGATCAGTCTCATACCTTCTTCATCCCAACATATTGGACTTCTGCACTTCCTTCCATAGAGGGCCTCAAAAGGTGGCATACCAATGCTGGAATGGTAGCCGTTGTTATAAGCAAACTCTGCCAAGGGCAGATACTTATCCCAACTCCCACTGAAGTTAAGTGTGCAAGTCCTCAACATGTCCTCCAGCGTTTGTATGGTTCTCTTAGACTGTCCATCTGTCTGAGGATGAAATGCAGTGCTGAAGCTCAACTTGGTTCCCAAAGCTGCTTGTAAGCTCTTCAAAAAACGTGATTTGAACCTCGGATCCCTGTCTGAGACTATAGACTTTGGAATCCCATGTAGTCTCACAATCTCAGCAACATACTTCTGCGCCAATGTGTTCATGGTATCAGTTTGGCGAATAGGTAGAAAATGAGAAGATTTTGTGAATCGATCAACGATGACCCAAATAGCATCATGCTACCTCCGAGTCATCGGTAAACCAATCACGAAATCCATAGTGATCATCTCCCACTTCCACTCTGGCACTATCAAAGATCTCAACTTTCCTACTGGAGCTTGATGTTCAGCTTTCACTTGCTGGCAAGTAAGACATCTTGTAACATACTCAGCTACATCCTTCTTCATACGAAGCCACCAGAAATGGCTCTTCAGGTTCTGATACATCTTGGTGCTTCTAGGATGCATCGCATATGGCATCATATGACCTTCATCCAGGATCTGACTACGCAGATTACTGACATTGGGTACACATACCCGTTTCCCAATCATCAGTGCTCCATCATCAGCTACATGGAACTTGTCCTCTTTTCAACTCCTTACTCCTTCTTTAAGCTTGACCAGGTCGGGATCTCCATCTTGTAACTCCACTATCCATCCTCTTAGGTTAGACTTGACACACATGTGTGCCAGCAAAGCTCCTGTATCATCCACTGTCAGACTGACTCCCAGCTTCCTTAACTCAATAAGCGAGATCATAGAGTAACTAATGGAAGCATCCTCTGGTCGTCTCCGGCTCAAGGCATCAGCTACCACATTAGCCTTTCCTGGGTGATACTCGATAGTACAGTCATAATCATTAAGCAACTCAACCCAACGTCTCTGTTGTAGGTTAAACTCCTTTTGTGTCATGATGTACTTAAGACTTTTGTGGTCAGTGAAAATTCGACACCTCTCTCCAAACAAGTAGTGTCTCTAAATCTTTAGAGCCAAAATCACAGCTGCCTTCTCAAGATCATGTGTTGGGTAATTCCTCTCATGAGTCCTCAATTGCCTAGAGGCGTAGGCAATCAAACGTCTTTCTTGCATTAGTACGGCTCCTAAACCAAGTCCCGATGCATCACAAAACAACACATACTCAACTCTGGGCTTCGGTACTGTCAGAACTGGTGTTGTGGTCAGCTTCCTCTTAAGCTCCTCAAAACTCTGCTGACATTTCGGGCTCCAAACAAATGCCTGTTCCTTCCTTAATAGCTTGGTTATGGGACCAGCTATCAAAGAAAAACCTTTGATGAACCTCCGATAGTATCCTGCAAGACCAAGAAAACTTCTGACTTCGGATACATTCTTAGGTGGTTCGCATTCCAACATGGCTTTCACTTTGGCAGGGTCAACTTTTATTCCATTCCCGCCTACCACATGTCCGAGGAAAGAAACTTCTCCAAGCCAAAATTCACACTTGTTGAAATTGGCATACAGCTGCTTCTCCCGTAACCTCTGAAGCACTATCCTCAAATACTCCTCATGTTCCTCCTTGCTCTTAGAGTAGATGAGGATATCATCGATGAAGACCATAACAAACTTATCCAAAAACTCATTCAAGACCAAGTGCATCAAGCACATGAACACTGCTAGTGCATTGGTCAATCCGAACGATACCACTGTGAACTCGAAATGACAATACCGTGTGCGGAAGGCAGTCTTCGGTATGTCCTTCTCTGCAATCTTGATCTGGTGATACCTAGACCGAAGATCAATCTTGGAAAACATAGTGGCTTCTTGTAACTGATCAAACAAGTCATCAATCTTAGGCAATGGGTACTTGTTCTTAACTGTCACCTTGTTCAACTGGCGGTAGTCTACACACATCCGCAGGCTACCATCTTTCTTCTTTACAAACAGAACTGGTGCACCCCATGGTGATGTACTGGGTCTGATGAAACCCTTTTCTAACAGCTCATCCAACTGCTTCTTCAGCTCCTGGAGCTCTGTTGGTGTCATCCTGTATGGAGCCATCGATATGGGTGTGACCCCTGGCATCAGGTCGATGGTATACTCAACCTCTCTGTCGGGTGGCAAACCTGGCAAATCATCTGGGAAAACATCAAGGAACTCCTTCACTACTGATATATCTCCCAGGGTAGGATCCCGTGTATCTTCACTTGTGATGTGGTTCAATAAAACATCTGGACCATGCGGCTTCACTCCAAACTCCTGCATAGCAGAGATGCTACACGTGGCAGCAGCTCTCCTAATACCTGTTACCAAAACTTGTCGTCCACCATCAGAAGTCAGCAGCACTTCCTTGGTTCGACAGTTCACCATGGCATTATACCTTGACAACCAGTCCATCCCTTGGATTATGTTGAATCCCCCCATGTTCATGGCAACCAAACAAGCTAAGAAAACCTCGTCATCATATGAAAGGAGAACATCCTTGCACACTTGTGTTAATCTCACCACTATGCCCGCGGGTAACCTAACCCTCAATGGACATGCTAAGCTCTCTTCCAGCTATGTTGTATAGCAAAACTCTGAGCGATAAAGGAATGTGTGGCACCAAGATCAATCAAAGTAGATGCAATACTACCGAAAGCTGTAAAGGTACCTGCAATAACTTCAGCATTCTCGGGGTCATCCTCTGTCGTGATCACAAATGCCCTTGGAGTGGCTGCACTCTGGTTCATGGCTGACTGTGTCTGAGTAGGATCAGCTCCTCGTCCACGGCCTCGGTCAACTCCGGAACCACTGGGTACGCTGGCCACTGATGCTTGTACGGTGTGAGCAGGAACAGCAACTCTAGATCTTCCCAACCTAGTACATGAACTCCAGTAATGCCCAACTTCGTTGCACTCAAAGCACCTTACCCTAGTCAGAGTAGGTCTAGGGCGGGTGTCTCCGAATGAGGTCCCTCCAGATTGGGTCCATGAACTCCCACGATTGTTGTTGTAGCTGTTGCTCCATCCTCAACCCTGAGATATTGGCATGGATTGAGTCTGTCTATACCCTGACCTGTTATCGGCGCTCTAGAACCTCTTGTTCTGATTCCCAGCACTCTGTGCAGATTTCCTCTTTCGAACTTCTTCCATCTCTCTCTCGTTCCCCATCCAGATGACTTCTGCTCGAAGAGCATCTGTAAGCATATCTTGGTAAGTCTCATAAACTTTGCACCCCATAACTGTCTGGATGCAGGATTATAAACCATCCCAGAAATGCTTGTATCTGGCCTCTGGTGTGGACACATATTCTGATGCTTAGATGGATAAACGATCAAACTGGATCTCATAGTCGTTCACCGACTGTCCGATTTGTTGTCGCAGACTCAGAAATTCTCGCTTGAGCTGGTCCTGGTATACATCTGTGACAAACTTCCTTCGAAACATCTTAGTAAAGTGTGTCCAAGGCATGGTGAGTGGTTTCGCCATGTCACGTGTTGCTAAATCCCACCAGTCCAGAGCAACGTTGTGAAACATGGATGCAACATACCTAGCTCACCTGTCATATGTGCATCTGAGCTTCAACATTACTCGGTGAGGTTGACGAAGCCATTTGTCAGCTGCCTGTGGGTTGGTAACCCCTATAAAGGCATCAAGACCTAGCTCGGACAGCTTGGTGTAAACAGGGTCCTCAATAGGTCCTTGATTCTCCTTTTCACGAGCTTCCCTGGCCTCCAAACGGGCATCCCTAGCGTCCTGACGCTGTAAGATCTGCGCCATGGTGTGCATCATCTGTGTTGTGTCCGCTGGTACTACCGCAGGTACTTGTCCACCCACAACTGGTTGTGGCTGATCAACCGATACTTGGTCATCTTCCAAACGCTGCTCAGCGTGCTGGTTTCCTCCCACCGGATCCATTCGTACCTATATGAGAATGTATGTATGCATGCATGTTATGCCAATAAAGTGACCAGACTATGGACATATAGGCAACAAACAAGCACAATTATCACCCTAAGGACCTACTGCCAGCTCCGCTACTAAAATGAAGCGCCCCGACCCGTATTTACCGTACAGGGTAAACACGTGCCAAAACTATTCTTATTACAGTAGCAGACAGTATATATGTTACAAAGTATAATACAATCAAACTCAAGTACAACATCTGTCACCCGATCTCGGGGACCATTATTCAATCCACATCAATCTCAAAGCTCAACAGCAGCAACATAATACATATGATACAGTAACACAACAACATATAAAATACAGTAGCGGAAGTCTTAGAAAGAGATGCAGCGGAGGTATGGATCCGGGGTCTGGTGGAGTAGAAACAGCAGCTGGCCGAATCACGTACCTGTACTATGAGCAACTCATCCTACGGGATGAAACCCCGCAGGCGAGGGCTGAGTCCGAAGTGCTCATCGATGAAGGATAAATAGTAATATGCAGGCAAATATAATACTTTCGAAGAAAATACAAGCAAGAGACAAATCAAAGATTCAACCAGAACATAACTGAGCCAAGACTAAAAGACAATTTAATTTCCAATTTTATCTTCAGGGCCTGCTACTGGACAAGCTAGGGTCGTACCTGGTTATTAATATGTTCTGGGTGCTAGATCAAACCAAGAGAGCCCAGGGATCGATATCCCAAAAATAGATCCCAGGGATAAACATCCCAAAAATATAATAAACCGGGATAGACATCCCAAGCATAGACATGCTTATCACAAGTAACCCAGATCATAGCCACCACAAAACAGTCTCTAACCATCGAGTCGTACCACTACTTTCCAAGTGACAATAAAGTCGTCAACACAACTTCCAATTATCCATTTATCTCAGATTATCCACAATCAATAAATCAACAACAATAGCAGTAACTCAATAACCAAACTCAATCGGCTCAGCAGTTCAATCAAGCAGATAATTATCAGAGAAACAAACACAGTATTATGTGCAACATATCAAAGGTTATCCATCCTCACCTTAGCCGATTTTCCCTACTCCTGAAAGTCCTCAAATTGGCCCGACTCCGGTTCCACGGGATACTGCTCGTTATCAGCTCCTATATTAAACAGTAATACATGCACACATAAGATGATATGCAAATGCCAGACTAATACTGTAAGCCGTAGAATAAAACACTATGCCCACTCGGTGATCATCTCGGATTACGCTCCGTTATCATCATAATTCACCATTTAATTATAAATGCCAAAATAATACTATACTTATACCCGGTTATTATTCTGGTACATAATTTGTTAATACTCTTTCCAAAATATTTCGTAGCATACATATCCTTTTCTAAAAAGTATTTACCATATAACATTTTTATCAAAGGATATAAATCTTATTATAATTACGTTGATTCCCAAAAATAATATTATGTCAAGGTACTTATTTCATTTATCTTCACAAATATAATTGTATACCATGTATATACTTTTCTACCATATTTTCCAAAAATATACTTATCAAAAAATAATTTCTCAAATACTAACGTACTTATATATATTTCTTCTCAAAAGTAATTATCATAACATATATCAAAGGTATTTATCATATAATATTTTCCGGTAAAACATTTACATAGTATATATCCTTAAGAGAATTTAATATAGGTTAATAATTATGTTATAATCACTTTAGTCTCTTGAAATTATCATATGAAAGTAATTATTTCTTTTATTTTCACAAAATATAACCATCTACTATGTATTTATTTTTTTTCCAGGAGGTTTAATCCATATTATATGTTTTTTTTTAGATTTTATTTCCCAATTTTTATCCTATTATTATTAATTATCCCGGGCTGGGCCTTTATTCTTACTATTGGACCATGAGCAGCCCCATGGTTTGGTCCAGAGAGACAACCAACTGGCCCAGGCGCAGGTCCCAGGCCCAGGCCATCAACTCGGCCCAAGTACCCAAACTAACCCTAAAGTCTGACCCGTTTAAGGGTCGGGTTGCTTACCTTAACCTGGCGCTTCACGAGTCGAAGGCAGCAGTAGCGGCGCGATGACAAGACGGCGAAGGTGGCACGGCGAGGCTGAGGCGACTGCAGGCACGGGTCTGTCGGCGCGAAGGAGGAGGCAACGACGAGGCGACGAGTCCTGCAGGTGGCGGCTACGGCAGCGACAAGACGGAAAGGAGGGGAGAGGCGGGCGGCTGCTGGTCGTCGGCGACTGGCGGCATCAGGGAGGTGGATCTGCAGGTGCTCCGCGTGGGGGTGGAGTCACGAGCAAGGCGGCGGCGCTGCTGGTGACGATCTGTCGGCGTCGCGTGAGGTGGAGGCGTGACGGTTTCGCCGGAGAGGAGGAGAAGAAGGTGACGAAGTGGTGGTGTGCGTGGTGGCGGCCGGCGGTGAACACGGGGAAGGAGAAGATGATGGTGGGGGTGACGTGGCAAAGTGTGGTTGGGTGTTGTTTTTTTTTTTATTATTATTTTCTGGTATGGTTTTGTGAAGAAAGGGAGAGAACGAGTTTTCTGGGCAGTGGATTTGCAGAGGAAAAATTGCAGAGGTGAGTGGTACTGGAAAGCAAAGGAATCATAGGTAAGAAAAAAAAGAACGTGCATGGATACTGGTGAAACAGGGAAGAGGCGGCGGCAGCCTGTATAATTGAGCCGCCTCAATTATGCAGATTTTTCTGCACATAAACCGTGTACCGACCAGACCAGAAAATAACTATAATACTCCCTTGACTTTATTTCTGGTCCGTTTTCTCGAGGATAAACCTGACTTTTCTTATGATTCCTGGACCCGAAAAATACCAAGTCTAGTCCGTAAAATCCGCGGAAAAATCTAGGACGTGGGGGTAAGGGTCGGTTTCAAGATCCGATGCATAATTTACCCTGAAATAATTACCCAAGATTAATTTCATAAGGTAAATTACTGTACAACGCTTTTTATAGTTCCGGTAAAAACAAAAATTTTACCCGGGCTATTACACTTTAAAATTATCTATCTTTTTAAAAATAGTGATATTGAAGTTCTCTTTTTTAATTCAAATTATCTTTCTTTAATATAGTAATAAGATTTATTAGTTTTACTGAATGCATGCAGTCTCTCCCTTACTAATATAGTATGTTTTCGTATAAGAGAGAAATATTATTGTATTTTCATAATAACTTTCTTTTCTATCCTATGTTTTTCTTAACTAATTAATTTTTTTATCTGTGGAGAAAAAAACATTTAATCTTTCTTAATTGGATAAAATTGTTGTTTAATACATCCTCACTTGATTTGTCTATCTTAATAAATATTAATGCATCATTATTGACTCCCGTGTGACACACTATTAAAAAAATTGTGTCTAAAATAGCCCTTTAATTTTAAAGAGTGATTTGTGTAGTTAATCCAAGACAAAAATAAAAAAGATTATTTTAGTCACTTTTAATTTGATACTTGATTGATCGGGAGAATTTTCTTCTTTTCCTAAGACTAATCATGTGTTCCTAGGATATAAGTTGGAAGAACTATTTCATATCACTTCTCTTCTTTTTTTGCGTATTGGTTTTAATTATGTTAATGCTTATAGTACGAGTACTCAAGCCTGCTCCTCGTCTCTCGGACTTTGGTTATAATGTGAGCCTTCAGAGTTTCCAAAGTTAGGCAATAAACTTGAATTTTTTAAAATGGATCTCTTTTTCTTAATGAATCTTCTTAGAGAATAAGATCTGTCGCCTAGGAGCTCAAAGAAAGATAGCAACCAATTCGCTAGTCGGCAGGCAGAAATGGGGTGTTATTAGGAATTTTCTCCATCAATAAGAAAATTGCTTTCAGAACTGGAAAATGCTTATTTTGTTAACCCTCCACAGGAAACTTGCCCCGGAAAGACTTTACTGGTATATGCTATTCCACTGGAAATGAAGCGAACCTGTAACCTACAACATCCACTGCATGGAACGCCAAACTAGTGGGATAAAGACTAATTAATTTAATCAATAGGAAACTTACACAATCCGGGTAAAAAAAAATTGTCCTTTTTGTCTTTGAAGTTGTTTGAAGTAGGGGAAAATAAAGAATTCTTCACTATCTAAAAAGATTAATGGAAGGAGCAATTTTTTTTTTGGTCGAAACCGGGAAGTATATTGAGAATATACGTGAGCAGATACATGATTAGGAGTCGGTTGCTCACTCCGACTACTATCTTACAAAAAGAAAACATGTGCGTACAGTAAGAGACGAACAAAAACATTCTGGCTAACCTAAGCAAGCAGTACAATAGCAAAAGACAATCATAATGAAACGACAAAGGCTAAAACCAGTAATGTCGGATTATCAACTAGGAGAAAGAATATCTGGCGGACGGTCGACATCCATGCCTGAGGTGGACGCTCCCGGGGAAAAAATCATACGATGGCAGTCTTCCGTAAGTACTACTGCCGTGTGGTTCTGGTTGCGACGAGGGCGGGTAGGTGCGGAATGGGTAAAGTTGTTAGAAATTGCGGGGTATGTAGCTGAAGGGGGAACGGGAGGGGCGGCTGGCCCGGCGTGGGACGGGGTGACATCGGAGGTTATCGGATAAGAGGTGGCATTGGATACATCTTTGAGGGTTTGTCTTTTGGGGGTTTCCTTTGTAACGAATTTTGAAATTTTTACGGGTTGGGATTTCTTCATTGATTGTTTTGGGAGACGGGTGGATGGCTTATTTTTTGTTTTCTTAAGGGTTCCTTCCCCGATGAAATCACTAAGTGTAGGACGGGCGGGGGAGGTTCAGGGTGAGACTCCGTTTCACTGACAGTGGGTGGTATCTGAGAACGGGTATTGCTAGGTGGAGTTACTGGTAATGCAGAGGGAGTGGGCAGTGAGGCTGTAGTAGGTGCAACAGGATCAGGACGTATGGTTTGGACCATCTCCTCATGGGGAACACCATTCAAGAGGTCAAACCTGTTGAATGAATTGCCGGTGCGAGGAGGTGGTGGATTACTTTGAGGGTTGGGAATGTGTCGCCGAGATGGGCGCCCGGGCCGTCGTGGTGCGATCATCCATTCTCCCCTTCCTTCTCGTGCCAGGAAGGTGGGTACGGCGGATTGTGGTAGTGTCTCAGCATTTGGAGGCTGTGGCGCGTCCGGGCAGGCTGAAGTGCTGTGATTGAGTTTTCCACAAACATAACATATAGGTAGACCTTCATAGCTCACCTTTAAAGGTTCGCCTTCGAGGTGTACCGTGCCCTTCAAAGGTTGTGTCAAGTCTAAACATACAGCAACTCTAGCAAATTTAGCCCGAGAAGGGTTGGAAGAGTTACCATCTAGTCTGACTGTTCTGCCCACCATGTTACCGAGTTGTCGAAGAATTCTGGAGTGGTAACGATTTGTGGGGAAGTCTGGAAATTGGATCCACGTAACAATCGAATCAATCTTCCCCGTGGCAGCTCGGAAGTTCGGGGTCCATGGTTGCACACTTAGTGCACTACCAAAGATACTCCATGGGCCGTCGGTCAGGGCATGAATGTAATCCTGTTCAGCCCAGAACCGCACCATGTAGAAGTTATTCTCCAGGTCTAGGATTTTGAATGCACCTGTCGGTGTCCACAGATCTTGCAGTTTGGTATGCAGGGCCTTAAATCCGATGTAACGCCCGTACAGTTTAATCACAACTGCATGTTCCCATTGTTTGTCCAACCTGGCTTTGAAGGGTTCGGATAAAACCAGGTTGTCGACTCCATCGTTCTGGACTACCATTAGGTCTCCTTCCTCATATTCGGCCTCTCCTTCTAGTTCCCACAGGTCGGACAGGAACAGAGGGTTAGAGCCGGCAAAAAGAGAGTCCCGATAACTGGGCCGAACATCTTCCATGGATTCGTCAGAACCGGCAGAAGGTGTTGGCTCTGGGTCAGCTTGGTTCGGTTCAACCGAGCCGGTTGGATCGGAGTCAGGTCCGGTAGGTGGGGCAGGTTGGTTCGGTGCATACGGCTTCACAGTCTCCATGGATTTGTCTGCGGTGGCAGATCGGGGTGGTGCATGTGCGACCGAAGGAGGGGATGCTGTCGGCGGGGCAGTCGTCGGTATGGTTGCCGTCGGCGGGAGCATGGCATCGAGCGGGGAGCTGGGCCGAAAGTGGGAGTCTGCCTCACCACCGGCAGTGAGTACAGGGGGCGAGCACCGCGGGACACCGGTGGGGGATCTTGGTCTGGACTGGCAGGTGGAGGCGGGCTTGGCCGGCGCCGGTCAGAGGCAGGGAGGATGCCGGCTGCTCGTTCACGTGATCTGGATCGGGTGCGTGTGACAGGGCTGCCGAGTTGGTCACGAATCCGGACCTTACGGGTGGCCCTGTCCACTGCTGACTCCTCGTCGTCAGTGCACGCCGGCGGAGACATGGTAGTGAGCAGGGACGGCAGGGCAGCCTCACGTGCTCGGTGGGAAGCGGCGCGTGGGCTTCTGTGGGTGGTAAGCTTTAATAAGTCAGAGAGCTTCCTTTGGGGTCTTAACGAAGGGCCTTTTAATCACTATTTGTCTTCAATGGAAGGAGCAATTTTATTTGAACAAATTAATGCCCCCAATGATCGAGAAAGAAGTAAAAGCAATTGAGGCGCCAAATGTGATTTTAAATACATGTTAGTTAAAATTGAATAAGGCGGCAATTTTAGTGCAAGGGATTTAAATAAACGTTATTTTCGTTGTCCACTCGTTTACAAATCCTCTGGCCACCACATCTCCCTACTGAAAGATCTTTCCAAACTCTCTCAAAACCTTTTAAAACTTCTCCACTGAAATCCCAATCCTCAAAAAACGAAAAACCCACATCATCCCTCCTTCCTTCCCTCCGTCGCTAAACACCCCAAAAAATGCTTCTTCAAGCCATTTCGTCGACCACCCCACACTTGCAGTTGCAGCATTTTCCTACCCGCCAAAACCCACTGTTTTGGCGCCATTGTTCTTTAAGCCGTGAGTTCTCTACTGTCATTGCTTCAATTGCTATGACTATGAACTTCTGTTTGTTTGTTTCCTTTGGTATATAAATTTGAGTTTTCTTTTTTTGCAGGTCTGCGGTTGGGTGGGGGCATGAGGAATAGGAGCATGGTGGTTTCGGCTTCTAAAGCAGTGGAGAAGAGAAGGTTTGTTTGCAATTCTATGCGTTAGTTTTTTCGTTCCTGTAGGATTTAGGGCTTTCAGTTTGCTTTGTTGTTGGAATTGTTTAAAGGGGTTATTACTGTAATCAGTGAAAAATTCACACTATCCGGGCATTATCCGATGTTTTTAATGCTGAAATTGACAAGACGGATTGTTAAATGAATGAATTGGGGTAGAAATTAGTCGGGGAAGACCGCAAGTCATGTTTTTTCATGTGGATTATGTTAAAGTGAAAAGGTATTGTGGAGGCAGAAGCAAAGGCCAAAAGCTGAGAAAAAGGATGCCTGAGATTTATATGGTTTACAGGCCAAAAGCCTTTTGCCGCATATACGGCTCTCTTCTTTTTTCTTTTTTTTTTGGCCAACGGAGGATTTAGATTCCTGTCCACAATCTGATATACACTTGCACCCATATCATCTGGAACCGTCTTTTCTTAGTCTACCAAATGTCTACAAATGTTTTTTTCTTCTATTTCTCATCGGTATTTAGTCTCGCGTATCAAAGAATTGACAGGAAAGTGAGAACTCATGCTTGTGGGTTATGGCTAATCTCCCACTTCTCAGCCACACTTTGTTGCTTGGCTATATTGATTTGTCTAAATTCTTGCAGATATAGCACATGGCTGTTGTAGTACACGTTACTTACAAATGTCTTTGTTCTGTGGGTTTGGATTTTCAATAAATTGCATGCTCATTTTAATGTTCCTTTTGCAAAATGGTGGTGTATTTGCAGAAAGGTTGTAGAACACATAAGTCTTCTCAAAGCAAAACAAGGTTTATCTGATGAGGATGAGAAGGATATGTTAGATTATCTATACACATCCCAATATCAAATGCGTGGAGTTGTTGCCTTATCTTTGGGTGAGATCTTCTTTCAAGAATGTTTCATTATCCAAGTAGACTTTTCCTTCAGCTATCGTTCTCTTTTCTAAATTCTCTTGTATCTTTATTTGACCCCGTTGATTTAGATGTCAAATTGTAGAAGTCAATGTCCAATATTTTAACCATGCTTGGTTGTCTTTGCTACCATTACTTAATCCAACTAGCAGAAATCATGTTTGATTTCCAATCAGCCTTCAGTTCCTAATATGGGGCTTGAAGATTTGCTGATTTTTAATGTCATTGATTTTTGAAGGAGCATATATTATGGCCTAAGGAGGCGCCTAAGTTTCTCTATGCCTTCTTGTATTACACAGTATGTAGATATCCCATTTTCTTGTGTAGGACGCATCTCCAATGACAATGTTGAGGATTACAGTCATGCTGTTTTCATGCGTTTCCAAAGAAAGGAAGATATTCCCAAGTTTTATGAGAATCCTTTCTATTTGGGAGTTCTGAAGGAGCATGTAATGCCTTACTGCCATGTATGCCCTTGAGATGTAAACGCCGGAACTAAATTGCTCAAGACTTTTGTTTCGGTCTACTGCTCTTCCTTTAACCTTTTATTTAACTTTTGTACTGCTTATACCAACTAAACTTTGTAGGGATTTCTGAATGTGGATTATGAATCAGAAGTGGAAGATGATATGCTGCCTATTTTTCGTAAAGGAGAGGTTAGAATCTGCTTATACGGTTTTTTATAGGATTAACTTTTGTGGATTAAGGTAGAAGTGCTTTGAATCCTCTAGTCTTTTGAAATTTGTAGGTAGCTTTAGGATATTAAGAAATAGTGTCGATCATGTAAATGTCTGAATTCCAGAAAATATTTTATGCGTGTGAGGTGTTCTTGTTGTGATTGCTCCAGTGTTCTTTCTTTTCCTCCTGATGATGTTTCTGATTCTTCAATGTAACATTTGCGCCTCGTACTCTGCATCCTGGGTTGTGCTGGTAAGTTTCTAAAATGAAGTTGAAATACCTTTGGGTGGCAGGAGTTCAACTATGGTTTGGAATTTATACATCTTATAGCATTTGATGAGGGTGCATTTGGTACTCCTGTAGAAGATGCATTGAAATCTCTTGAAAACTTGGCCCAAGAATTTCCATCACTAATTGTCCAATCTACTCAAGGTATACATCTTGAAGCACAAGTACTTCAGCTAATTAATCAACTCCGGAGATTGCACTATGTAATTACCAATTCATTTTGGTTTGAGATCCATTTATGGGTTGCATTTGCTTGAAGCTACAGCTACTGCTTGTAAAAGGGTCAATTCAGAATCCAACGATGTAATGCTTATAACCGTCTATCTGAATATGATATTCAGGTTCTAATTTTAATCTCAGCAGCAAAGAATACACACACGCTATTGTGATAAGATTTCGGTCATGTAAGTAGTCTTTCACATCCTCTGGCAATTGATTGATATGCAGGTCCACTCTTTTTGACTCTAACATTCTATTTGTTCGTTATTGGTGCAGTGGAGGCCTATGAGATATTTGCTAGCAGCGCAGAATACAAAGACGTGAGTATCTCAATTCATTAATTAGGCATATATGATTATTGTTTCTAGATTTCTTTGCCTCAACTTCTTGAATATCGCTCTATATGGCTTCCTTATGAGGGTGTTAACCAATTTCCCGAGGATGCTTTGCGGTGCCTATTTGGTATTGCCATTAAAATTTTCATTTGTACTTTTTGTTGCTTTGTTAAACTTTCAATTTTGAGGTTCTTTGGTCATAAAGTTTCTATTTCATGTTCTTGAATTTATTTCTGCATAATCTAGTGTGGCATAATTCGGACAGAGCGACCTAACATTAATCTGATAAGAGTACTGCAAATGTTTCCTTACCTTTGTCAAATCAAAACATTATTCCATTTCATGTTAGTTGTTTGCATGCCTTTTAATGAAAACTAACTGGAAAAGCAGTTATGGGGATCAAAATTTGGATCAATCACAAAGAAAAGCCTTCCCATGCATTTCATCGTTGATCCAGTAGGCAAGGAGATTATGTGAAGGTGGCGCCCTGCTTTCATGGTATGTCTTCCTGTTCATCAAAAGGGAGCCATAAAGAAACAAGACAGACATCTTATTCTTTGCTTTGAAATGTTTCAGGGGTCTCAAAGAATTCCCACAGCACCTGTGTCGTGATTATTTGCACAATTGCTCAGGTAGCCTTCCCATTATTGTAATTGCAGCTTATCTGTTGCTTACTTCTACTCTTGAAATCTTTGTCACGTTGTTACGTTTCTTTTGACTACCCAGTTTCACTATGATTTCCTTGTATACAATTTTTTCTTGTACAAGGAAAATGCATATTATTGTTTTTTTATTCTCCTTTGGATAGTGGGTGAGACTGGCAGTGCACTTGCAACCAGTCTTCTTTTTCCTGGTCATTGTCTCTCCCTGCGGTGTGGTGTTCTGGATGAGATACTACCACTTGTGAATTGATGATGATATATCTTAACTTGCAGTTAGAAATGTTCTTTTTGCTTTCTCTTATTATCTCGCTAGACTCTACCTGGTTTTAAGTTCTTCAGTGATTACAAGCAAGGATTGTCTTATTATCTCGCTTCCATGAGCAAGCCATAGAAGAAATAGAAGTTACATATCTATAAATTATCTAAAAGTGCGTACAAGAAGATTGCCAAAGACCTGTTAGTTGTGAAGGGGGTTTGGTCCTCCTGGAGTTGTTCGAAAAGAAACTCCATAACTTGTGTCTGTCTCATCTTTCCCGAATCCCATGAAAGCTTTTGCAGAGAGATGCGCTGAGAAGTGGGAAAGGAAATCTATTTTGACCCTCTTCCTCGATTCGTCACTTGTCAATTTGTTGATATGGCGGCAACTGGAGAGCTGATTCCCAATTAATATGATCACTAATATGAGAAATGAGAGCCTAGGGTTCTTGGTACCCATGAACACGATCATAATATGGACAGAAGAGCAAGTGATTCTGAGGGCTGTGTTGGTGACTATAAAGCTGTTCAGGCTGGTCTGTAGACTATTTATAGAAATTGATCGACAAGATAGAGCACAAGCTCAAATTAATTTTATTCTTGCAAATGCTATCTTTCTGCATCTTGTGCTGCCAAATTACTTCTGCAACTTGTCTGACAGTTGACTATTTCTGACCAGGTATTTTAAGGAGAATCATGCTGTGGATGATTAGATATCTCCAAGAAGTCACACTAGATGCAAGAAGAAATATTTTACTGACAGTCAACTTCAAGGTTAATCTTTTAGGGCCTTAGATTTGCTGTAATGTGAGTGCCTATAGGCTAATTTGGTCCTTTTGGCGTTCCACTGGTGAATGGTGTAGTGTACTGTTTCTGATAGACAACAATCAGAGTTGACTTGCATCCATTAATCTATCTAATTCGAGTGTTGTTTTCCATGATCTGACATTGTGATATAATTATTGGTGGATAGACCTTAGGCACATTCATATACAGGGTCCTGGAACAATGCAGAGGACAAGTGGCTGTATTGTAAAAAATGCAGGAATTCATCACATGTTTTTGCTTCAAAGCTAGTGAACATTGCCTGCAGGTATTAGGTTTTTATTGGTCTATTGCTTTGTAGAAAAGGCAAATTTTATGCAGCACATATACCTTTGGATAAAACCTGTGGACAGTGGATCCATTATGAGCGATAAAAAGACAAAAAGAGAGAGGTCCAGAAGCTATCTTTAACAGTAACACTAACAATTTCTCGGTGATTAAGCAATAATGCTTGCTGTATCTATGATTGCTGTTGCTTGCAAGCTGTTTGGTATTGTGCTCGACAAGAATTCACTTCAACTTTTATCTTGATATGGCTCGATAAGGTTAATACAAAACATGTGGGGTCTTCCTTCAACAGGATTGAGTTCTTGTAAGAGAAATCTTCCAAGCGAACGTTTTTAGCCTACATAGGAATGCATGTAAATGCAAGTATTATCCATGAACAGTTTGAGACAACCATAGAAACAAGCATACAAAAGCGTCAAGTATGGGAATCCCGGGCCTGGGCCTAGTAATAAGCAATGGTCTCGTTTATCTTTGCGCAAGTTAGTAAAACAAGAGCATCTTCATGCAATAGTATGGGCTTGCAAACAGCAATTTTTTTTTTTTGGTAGAAAGGGTTGGCTCAAGGCCTATTATTAAGGAATCATAAAACAGGAACAGCAATTTGACAGGACTGACGATGCAGACAACAATCAGCATCAGTAATCATACAGCAAGATCCTGGTATGTCTCCAATTCTGACACTAACGCATCAGCAGTTAATGTTATGCAATGTTCTTCGGTTGATTTGTTTTTAGTATGCTTGTGTCTCTAACCAAACAAATCCAAGGCGAGTTCCAAACCTCGTACACTTCAAAGTTTTGACAGCCGAGGGCAAGGATCAAACAAACATATTTATACGAGACAGTCTCAAAGCATATTGGCAGAATTTCTTTTTGATGACAGTTTGTATTTGATAGAAAAAGCATATTGTCCAAAAGGATTCCTTAATACAGCAGAGTTATAAAAATTACAGACCACTAACAGTAAAATGTATACAGATGGATCATCCTCCCAAAAAGGAAAGAATATACATGTGGCTTCTCTTCTTGGACCAACTGCAAACAAAACAATGTGCAGCAAACTGCAAGTAGCAGTAAGAGAAGAAACCCACTTCAACCAATTTGGTAGGATCGTATCACTACAAGTTAATTAATCCTAGAACTTGTCAAAAATTTGTGGCTTCAATAACTAATTAAGAACCCACATACTACAACTTGATACTAGACCGGATCAAGGGTTCAATCTCAGCTACAACCACAGTAATATCGTCATACTTGCCCCCAATATGGTCTTGCCCGGCCACCGCCGCATCACACTGGAAAGGAGACTTATAATTCTCATCCTTGGCGTTCTCCAACGCCATGGCCGCAACCGTCCAGGCAATCTGCTCCGGCCAGGGCCTCCCTTCCGTCGTCTGCAGAATCTCCTCAATCTCACTAGCGAACATATTATCCAGCAACCCGTCCGTTCCCACGACCACGATATCCCCTGGCTCAACCCACACTTCACCCTCCACAACCTCCACCTCCCCGCCGCGCTGCAACTGGTACGGGAAGTTGAACCTGTACTGCTGCACCGGCGACCTGAAAGCCAACCTCTTTGCCCTAAACACCATGAACCCACTGTCACCCACATTGGCGAACCGCAACCGGCGGCCCTTGAGGGATACAATGCAGGCGGTGGAGGAGCCGAGGGCGGTGGTCTTGGAGTGGGCGTCAAGCAACGCTTGCTTCGGGTCGACGGCTCCGGGGCCCTGCAGGGCGAGGGCGGCGACGGTGTTGTTCATGAGTTCGCGGGCGTAAATGCCTGCGTCTATGCCGTGGATGGCCCAGCCGCCAACACCGTCGGCGACCCCTACGGCCTGCCGCTCGTTACAAACGAAGTGGGCATCCTCTCCCATGGGTTTGTGCTTGTTCTCTTTAGGCAAATAAGAAGAGCCGGCGATCATCTTCAGCCGTCGCGACACCTTCTTCTTTCTTTTCTTTAAAGCCAGAGCACCCTTCTTGATCAAGCTGTTCCCTATTCTAAACTTGCCAAATCCATTAAGAAGATGGAAAAGACCCATGAGCTTTCTCTTCTTGACCCCTATTGTAAAATTACCAAAATCATCATCGAGCGAAAGGTAAAGATCCGACAGCTTTCTTTTCTTGACAACGGATTGGACATTTACGTAAATCCAACGCCACCTGTACAAAACCCAAGGAAGCGCCGACTTAATACGTTATTCTTGTTTTTTTTTTTTTTCAGTGTAGCATTTTTCCTTGGCATTAACACGCAATTTTTCTTTGTTATTTTATTTTTGAAATGTAGGATTTTTCATGTGGAGGATAATTTAAAACGAAGTCCTTTCCACATAATTAATATGGAATTATAAAAAGATAAATGCTAGATATTACTTTGCCGGTATCTAATTATTACGGCCGAATTTTGGATTTCTTTTGCAAAAAAAGAATGCGGTTGTGTAAGTATTTATTTATCTTTCTCCACTTCCTATTTATTAATGAATTATATTTAAATTATACAATTCCAAAGTTAGGATTAGGGGACACAATCCAATCAGCCACTTCTTGGTTTAAAAAAGGAAGCAAATCTTGAGGGTAAAAAAATGAAAAAAACCACATCTTCCAGTTATGTGAAATGAAGCAAATCCAGTTTTTTTCCCCCCTTTTTGTCGAAAGCTTAGAATTTCATTCATTTATAACCAGAAATATCATTAATTAAAATAGAAAGCTAACACCAAAGTAACTGGAGGATACATTAACTAAGTGGTTGCACACGGAAAATCAGCTACCGCAGTAGCCAATCCATTCCGGAGGGCATTGAGTTCCGATCTAATTGTCTTTGCATTCAAATTAATTCCGGAAAGATATATATCCTGGACAATATCAAGGAGAAATTTTCCAGTATCAAGAGAGTTTTCTTGTTTTCCTTTTCATTTAAAACTTTAGTAAATTACAAAAGTTATTAATTTTTTATATTCATATAAAAATCAGGAACAATTTTTTTTTCAATATAAATTAACGATGGTATTTTATTTAGTATGAAAACAAAACATAGGAATCCAGGAACAAAATAAATATAATGGGAATTATTTAGATCGATCTAACATGCCAATCCCACTTGTTTATTTTCATCGTGTTTGAGTCGATCCATTTAGATAAATGGCTCCAATTAATCCCAACTCTAGCCTGCTAACTACGGGTTAGTATTGGCCGGCGAGAAATTTTATGGTGGGGACTCTCCAAGTTTGATTTGTTGTACACCCCTATTTATGTTAATAAATTACCTTTGATTGTTCGCTTTTTCCATTTTAGGGTTTATTTATTTCTCCAATTTACCTTATAAGTTTCCAATTCATCTCCTAAAATTTATATTATTTCCTTATTTTTTATGTATTATTTAGGAAATAAATCTACACATTCAATATATATACTTATATAGTTTAATTATTCCTAATATAACTGAATTTAAGATCAAGTCTACAACAAATCAAACTTGGGGAGTCCCTACCATAAAATTTCTCATTGGTCGGTAGTAGTGTCCAAAATTACCGGTAATTAATGCGACCAAAGAAAATACTATTGTCCTCCAGCAATATAATAGTGCTTTTAAGTTTACTGCAGATACGCTTACGCTTGATTATAAGAAGGTTTACTGGAAGTATCGGACAAAATTTATCCTGGCTTTGCACAAATTCAACGAGAGGAATAGGAGATTTTGAACTTCAATGGAAAAGTAAAGAAAGAAGAAGAGAGAATCAAGCGTTGGCCTTTTCTTCACTAGAAATAGATGGGAGAGATTTTGGTGCTTTTACTTTAACTAATTCGGTTCTGACTCGGATCGTACTCCAAATTATAATAGGTGTCTCCTATTAGAAATTTTTTACATAAATGAAAATTCAAACTCGAAACCTCCTTTGAACCAAGTCACTTACCATTTAGACAAACCTTATATTAGTAATGGACGGGAGATTAATGTGGGGTTGGTCCAAGCGGTAAGCCACTTGATTCCGCTTAAACGAGGTCTCGAGTTCGAGTTCTTGTGTACGCTGAAAATTCTCATTGAGAAACTCACCCACTGTATCCAGGTGCACGACCTGGGTAAAAAAAAAAAAGTAATAGACTGGAGCAAATACTTTTGTACATATTTTTGCGGGTGGATCTAAACCCTCCTCTACTCTCGTAAGATGATATACACTAGCTAACTGTCTACCCAGTGCTACATCATAGGCACATAGGGAACGCATATAATTGTAACTGCGGGTTTTATTTGTAAAGTCTCTATTCCTTAGTAATAAAAACCCAAAGATCTATGAACTAGCCCATGTTTGACCAGCAAGCAGACAAAGGACCCTCCATCTTTTCTCTCTCTCCTACATCTGATCGTAATCAGATATGTCTAGTCATTTAATAGTAAGGGGCGGAGGGATACACTTTCATTTCTATCTCCCGCTATATAGGGCTTGATGTACAATTTCCTCTTTTTCTTACATCTATTTTGATTTGTCTATTGTAATTTTCAGATGCAATGACTTCTTTAAGCCCTCCTTCAGATGACTTCTTTACAATACGATTTGGAGCATTTGGTTAACCAGGAACAGGATGGTGTTTGATCTCATTGAACCAGATTGGGGTAAGGTATTTGAGTCCATCATTTTAAGATCCGTTTCTTAGATTAAGGCCTGTAAACCAGATTTTTTTTTTGATTTTGTTGCCGCTTGTATATGCTCAGATAGTCTCAAGTCGTGGCAAGGCCATAGATGTAGGCTGATGTTTGTGTAAGGCCTTGAACGTCTTGTCTCTTCTTTTACTTTTCATGTAAGACTGTCTAAAACAGGTCTCTGGTCATCCTTTAGATGACTGTGCCTGTGTCTATGTTGCTTTCAATACAATCGTTCCTTATATAAAAAAAAAGCCTCAGTCTCTACTGTTTCGAAATTTAAGGATTCAGAGAGATAGACAGGAAATAGGTGTTGGGAAACTCGGGTAAATTCCCCACTACAACAAACTAGTGAATTGAACTGATTCGATAATTCCCAGGAAAGATGGCCTAGCCTATCTCCTTAGACAGAATTATCATTCCAAGATAAATCCCCAGGAAAGACTGGAGGAACAGTGGTTCACTTAAAACCCAGCCTCCTAGATAGGGCTCACTTGCACAGTATTTTAATTCACAACCTATACCCGGCAAAGGCGGCTTAGCCGGCCAACAAATAGAACAAGGCGGCTTTGCCAGCCAACAAAAGGATAAGGCGGCTTAGCCGACCAATGTTGAATACTAAGCAAAATAAACAAATGCGAAAAATAAAGGCGGAATAATAAAAGAAGAACACACTCAAAAATTGATAACAGAGTTCGGCCAATTTTGCCTACGTCTCCGGAGCACTGCTCTTTTAATAGGAGAAGAGTTAGTACAATTGTTAGGATACAATGTACTCAAATTTTGGGATGATTCTAAAGGGATGTGAGGGGTCTTATTTATAGCCTTTTCCAACCCCTCACTCCCACTTTCTAATAGATGTGGGATACAAAACACCATATCACTATTCAAGAATCTCCACCTTGGTGTTTTTATAGTCCCACCAGACCTCTATCTTCTCAACCATACAAAGAACAGTGCTTCCAACTTGCACCATCTGGCGCCAACTCAAATATGCAGGATATTGACCAAGTCTAAACAATGTTTAAACTTGGCCCTTGTCACCACCTTGGTTATCATATCTGCAGGATTCTCCGTAGTCAAAATCTTTTGGAGAAGTATCTCTTCTTCTTCAAGAATTTCCCTCACAAAATGATAACGAACATCAATGTGCTTCGTCCGTGCATCCATGTACTCTCGTTCTTCATCTGTCTGCGGAGATAACTGGCTGCTAAACTTCAAATGAGGAGCAGGCGGAGTACCTACAAGTTTTGACCCTTCATTCATGCCAAAACGTTGTAGTACTTTCTTCAAATATTCTTTTTGAGTCAGCCAAAGCTTGCCTCCCTCTCTGTCCCTACTTATCTCCATACCGAGAATCTTCTTGGCTTCTCCCAAATCCTTCATCTCGAACTCTCTACTCAACTGAGCCTTCAACTTGTCAATTTCAACTTGGCTCTTTGCAGCTATCAGCATATCATCAACGTATAAGAGTAGATAGATGTAGGATCCATCTTGTAGTCTTCTCAAATACACACAATGGTCATATTTGCTCCTTGTGTACTTCTGACCCAACATAAACTTGTCAAATCATTTGTACCACTGTCTTGGTGATTGCTTCAAACCGTACAACGACTTGTCTAGTTTGCACACCCAATTTTCTTTACCAGCAACTTTGTATCCATCAGGCTGAGTCATATAGATTTCCTCCTTCAAGTCACCGTGTAAGAATGCAGTCTTCACATCAATTTGAGCTAGCTCCAAATTCAACTGTGCTACTAATGCCAACAGAATTCTAATGGAGGAATGCTTCACAACTGGAGAAAATACCTCATTATAATCAATTCCCTCCTTCTGAGCGTAGCCTTTAGCCACCAACCTTGCCTTGTAGCGAATATTGCTCTTGTTAAGAAATCCTTCTTTCTTAGCAAATACCCATTTGCATCTAATTGCCTTCTTTCTCTTTGATAGTTATGTCAACTTCCATATCTTGTTCTTCTGAAGAGATTTCATCTCCTCCTCCATTGCCTCTTTCCAACTGCTACTTTCAGAACTCTGAATGGCTTCTGAAAAAGTGAAAGGAACATCATCAACGACTGGAAGTGCATAGGCCACCGTTTTAATGAGACATTCTGGTTTTCTCCTTTCTCGTCTTGGTCTACTAGTTGCAATTGACTCGAACTATTGCGTAGATTCTTGGGTCGGAACCTCTTCTTCATTTGACTCTTCCTCTGTCAATGGAGAGTCACTATTGGTGCTCTTGGCTGGGATCACCATAGTCGGCTCAAACTCCACTGCTTTGAAACACACTCCAACTACTGTGAAGTACCACCAACTTCTTCTAGATTTACCTTAGTCAACATGGCAGATTCATCAAAGGTAACATCCCTGCTGATAATAGTCTTCTTTGCCTTTAGACACCAAAGACGGTATCCTTTCACTCCAGCATTAAGACCCATAAATAG
This sequence comes from Turnera subulata, assembly GCA_028386065.3. NCBI lineage: Eukaryota > Viridiplantae > Streptophyta > Magnoliopsida > Malpighiales > Passifloraceae > Turnera > Turnera subulata. Next base: position 36,760 of record JAKUCV010001435.1, read on the forward strand.
AGCCTTCTTTGCTCGTGGATCTAACTTTGATTCATTCACATGGTAGTATGCAGTGGAGCCAAACACACGTAAAGAATCATAATCTGTAGCAGGTTTTCCAGACCATACCTCCAAAGGGGTCTTGCCATCTAAAGCAAAATGTGGCAACCAATTAATAAGATGTTGAGCATATGTCACAGCCTCAGCCCAAAAATTTCTGCCTAGCCCAACATTAGACAGCATACAACGAACTTTCTTCATCAACGTCTTGTTCATACGCTCTGACACCCCGTTCTACTGTGGTGTTTTTCTGACTGTGAAGTGCCAAACTATGCCACAATCTTGGAATATCTTCAAGAAAGGATCACTCGTATATTCTCCACCATTGTCTGTTCGGAGAACTTTAATCTTCCTTCCTGTCTGGTTCTCAACCTGAGTTTTCCATTTAAGGAAAATCCCAAGCACTTCATCCTTTTTCTTCATTATAAACACCCACACTCTTCTGGAAAAATCATCAACGAAAGTGACAAAATAGTGTCTACCTCCAAGAGATGGAGCCTTGGCTGGTCCTCATACATCTGAATGCACATATTCCAAAATCCCCTTGGTATCATGGATAGCAGTGCCAAACTTCACTCTTCGTTGCTTTCCCAGAACACAATGCTCACAAAATTCCAATTTGCAAGTCTTCGTACCTTTCAACAATCCCTACTTGGCAAGAATCTGCAAGGATTTTTCACCAGTATGTCCCAAACGCATATGCCACAGCTTCATTGCCTCTGCATCCTTCTTGCTTCCAGAAGTTACTGTTACAACTGCCCCAATTACTGTACTACCTTGGTAGTAATACAGATTATTCTTCCTCACACCTTTTAACATCATCAATGCTCTTGATGTTGCTTTAAGAATTCCATCTCGGATAGTGACAACTAGGCCTCTTGATTCTAAGGCCCCCAAAGAAATGAGATTGTTCTTCAACTCTGGAACATATCGAACATCTCTCAAAATTCTGGTGGATCCATCATGATTCCTCAGCTTGATTGAACCTATCCCGGCTGTTTTACATGGATTGTCATTGTCCATATAAACAACCCCACCGTTGAGCTCTTCAAACTCAACAAACCATTCCCGAATGGGACACATATGATAGGCGCAACCAGAGTCCAATATCCACTCAGCTGCTTGTGATGTTGAGGGTGAACTAACCAAAGAGACTTCTGACTCCGCATCACTCTTGCATTCTGCAACATTTGCATCTTCTGGAGTCTTTCCTTTCTTCTTCAACTTCGGGCAGTCTTTCTTCCAATGCCCTTTCTCATGACAAAAGGCACACTCTTCTTTGGCAACTTTGCTTCTCGACTTGGATCTTTCTCTTCTCTCCTTTGACTGGCCTTGCTGTCTTTCTCTAGCCACTAAGGCTTTATCTGCTGCAGGTGCTTTGTTCTTCACTTTATCTTGATGTCTCAACTCGTGACTATACAAAGTAGAACATACAGCTTCCAATGATACATTCTCCTTCCCATGAAGTAGCGTAGTCTCCAGGTGCTCGAATTCATCGGGAAGAGATGATAACAGCATCAAAGCCAAGTCTTCATCTTCAAATATAACATCTAAATTGAACAGGTCTGATACTAATTTTTTAAACAAAGTAATGTGTTCATTCATCGTAGAACTTGGTCGATACTCGAACCGGAAAAATCTCTTCTTCATTAGAAGCTTATTTTGACCACTTTTCTTCAAGAAAGTGTCTTCCAATGCCTTCCATAGTTTGTGTGCAGAAACTTCATTTTTGAAAGCATATTTCTGCTCCCTAGACAAGCACGATCTAATTGTTCCGCACACCAACTTGTTTACGTCAGCCCACTCCTTGTTACTAATATCGTCAGGTTTCTCTTCTTCAATAGCAGCATCAAGTCCTTGCTGGAATAACGAGTCAAGGACCTCACACTGCCACATGCCAAAATGACCAGTACCGTCAAATATCTCCACAGCAAGCTTCGAACTAGATACTGGGATCCTCGATCATCTGGATGTGGAAACCATCTCTCCTGACTGTGTACTTGATGTAGCCTGTTTTGAACCTGCTTCCGCCATTACAAATTCAAAAAATAGTATTCAACAATTTCAAATAGCCCAAAGGACGAACCTTTGGCTCCGCTACCACTTGTTGGGAAACTCGGGTAAATTCCCCACTATAACAAACTAGTGAATTGAACTGATTCGATAATTCCCAGGAAAGATGTCCTAGCCTATCTCCTTAGACAGAATTATCATTCCAAGATAAATCCCCAGGAAAGACTGGAGGAACAGTGGTTCACTTAAAACCCAGCCTCCTAGACAGGACTCACTTGCACAGTATTTTAATTCACAACCTATACCCGACGAATGCGGCTTAGCCGGCCAACAAATAGAACAAGGCGGCTTAGCCGGCCAATGTTGAATACTAAGCAAAATAAACAAATGCGGAAAATAAAGGCGGAATAATAAACGAAGAACACACTCAAAAATTGATAACGGAGTTCGGCCAATTTTGCCTACGTCTCCGGAGCACTGCTCTTTTAATAGGAGAAGAGTTAGTACAATTGTTAGGATACAATGTACTCAAATTTTGGGATGATTCTAAAGAGATGTGAGGAGTCTTATTTATAGCCTTTTCCAACCCCTCACTCCCACTTTCTAATAGATGTGGGATACAAAACACCACATCACTATTCAACAATAAGCTCTCGCAGAATCCTCTAGTTCCGGCCCAACTTCCTACTTCCTACTGAGAAGAGCGCACCTGGGTCAAAAAAAAAGTAACAGACTGGAGAGTAAAATATGGTATACAAAAAGTAAAGATACACAAAATTTATATGGTTCGGGCATTAATTAGGCCTACCCCACGGCCATGGGTAATTAAATGTTTTACTGTAACAAAATGAAGAATAAGAATACAAACCGCTCACTCAAATCTCAAATTCCACCCTATTAAGAGCTCACAAAACTCTCCCAAAGAGTAGCTTTTTTTGGTTGATTGGAATAAACAAAAAAATTACATCAAAAAGTCTCTAATGACTTGAGCGCCCAAGGCCTCTACTAACAAAGGGGAGATACAGAAATTAGGAGGACTATCTAAGTGACGAAGCTCATCATGGAGACTTAAACCATGCTTTGCAAGACAGTCCGCAACGAAGTTCTCCTCACGAAAAATGTGCCGAAAAGAGACAGTCTATGGTCTTGCAATCAACTCACACAAACACTCCATTAGCGGGAGGTTCTCCAACCTTGATACGGTTGGCTGGGTAATGATGGTTGTGAGTAGCTTTGAGAACAATAAAGCAAAACACTTATGGTTGTTGATATTTTTCCTCATTTGAAGGGATGTCTTGTGCCATTGCAGGAATGGCATTTTATATAGACGAATTTGTACATGCAGAACATAACGTAGTGAAACTGTGCAGCTACACTACTAGCCATGCTTCATAAATGATAGCCATACTTCATTTTATCTCTATGAAGAACAAGTCCAAATTTACTGCTATGCAATGGAGGTGATCCATTTTATTGACTTGCAAGCTCACTCCAAAATTTCAAAGGTATAGCTAGATTTTACAGTGGGTGATGATCGATGTTGGTCATTGTGGTCCTAATTACAAATCATACTGGGACTAATATAATTAAGCTTCATATATATCACCGCTAGCTGATGTTGAAATTAATGATGGAAAAAGATTGGAGAGTTCTTAAAAAATTAGACGGAGGCGTGTTCAACTTGATTTGTAACAATCCTTTCAATTTGTTTTATGGAACACGACTTAATTTACTCTGGTGTAGCTTTCGCGACTAGCTAGATAATGCAAAACGTACGTGCGCTAGCAATTGATTAGTCAATTTAATTCTTAATTAGTAGCTGTACCCAGCATATTCATGTGTCTTACTCTGATTTTCTTAATTAGTTTTGTCAACTACCCAAATGGTGCTCATAATCATATTCATTTCACCAATCTTCGAAATATCTAAGGTTCTGGTTATGCAGCAGCATTTGCACGAATGCTTTCCTTTTAACAAATAATATCTGCTTGCAGGTAGACAACTGCTTAATCCTCCACGCGACAAGAGCATCATAGTTGCCCAAGTGACCTTAAATATTCAAACTAGCTCCTTATCAAAAAAAAAAATATATTCAAACTAGCTTTTTACTCTGACTAGCCGAAAAGAACCCTTTTTTTTTAGATTCCGGATCATTTTGCACTCTTTTATTTGGTGGAGTACTATCAGTTACTAATAAGTATTGGGCTGTAAATAAGCCGGAGCTTAATTAACACAATACATGTTCTGAACAAGAAATAATATAGTCTTACATAAAGAAATACAGTCTTACATATTTCATGCACTATATTAATAAACTACTATTTTCCTAAGACACACCTAGATTGTGAAAGCGCTACATTGGATCCGACCCGCAGTTCTGTCGTCTTTACATTACTTTATTACTACAACTGACCAGATTTTATAATGCCAGTTAATTAAGCATAAAAGAAGGATCGAGAAGGCACTTAATTAAACCATAAAGCTACATATATCCTAGCTGCACCTAATTAATGTTGTCTGAAAACAGGATCACTGTCTGGCAACAGCATTTTTGTATTCACGGCAGTGAAGACCAGGAGAAGCAGAGACACCAGAACAGAGAGTGAAGATAGCACAATCATTACTCCATTGGCGAGGAAGCCTTTCACCTCCTGTGCATAATCTACTGATGCCAGTGCTAGCACCGTCAATGGGTAAGAGTAAGCCCACCATGCGACATTGAACTTCCTCATTGATTTCCTGAAAAGGGCTGGCCTGCAAACCTGTTTTCTATTTGTCAATTGGCAAGACTATTTAGAACAAAAAAATTATTGACTTAATTGAAAGCCTACCAATAAGCTTATAACGTAGGTACAAATATCATATTAAATGTATAGCCGTAAAGCCACCGGTGCATTTATAAATTGATCAATATCTGACAACACTGTATTGTTGGAGAGGTGAAACGGAATTGTAACATGAGAGATGAGACCTGTGAGCCAACAGATTCATTTTCTTGCCTAGCTAAACTTTGATCATAATCAATTTTATAATTCCAATTAGACTCTTCCGATGATAAAAAATTTTAGATCTATTCCTATGTCAAACTTAATATTTACTTAGCATAAAAAGATCAAATCAATCCTATAAATTTTCATTACAGGAGAGGTTTCCATTATGGGTCCATGTTAACGTCAAACTCAGCGAGTATCTATTGATCCTGCAGTTTTATTTGATTGTGACATCTTTATTGTCATCTGTTTAACTACTTTCACGAATGCTACAAATCAGATGGCTTCAAAGGTTGCCATTGGTTGAAGATCCTTGTGGACCCTATACTGAAAATAGCATCTATTGTCAGCATGCTCCCTATTTCAAATCAAGTTTTGTTTTTTCTTCTGCTGTTTTCTTCTTATCTAATAAATTTTTTGACTTTAAAAAAAGACCCTCACAAATATAATACCAGCCTACCAGGGATAGGAAGAGGAAGAGTGAAAGAAAGAAAAGCATCTTGGCAGAGTTATCAAATCTCCCAGAAATGGAGTCCCAAGCCAAGCTTGCCACGCTAGGAGCAGCAAAGAACAAGAAGAAAACTGGCCTCAACATAGCCGGCAAGCTATTGCCACCCGATAACCTTTGATATAGCGTCACAAACAGCACAAGATAATGCGCCATACCCAGCGAGAACATGCACATAGCACTCTCCCTCCACCCCATCTCCGCCGCAGACCAGGCACCCACCAAGTTCCCTATCACCGATAGCTGACTTGTAGGATTCGCCACAGTTGATAGAAACCTCCTGCCTTTGGTGAACCACTGGCCGTATATTTTGACATCAAGAACCACCATAGGAAACACAAAAACCCACCAGAGAACAAGGTAGTGCACGTTTTTTGGAGTGATAAATGGAGAGGATTGCAGCAGAAGAAGCCAAGAAATCCATGGAGCAAAGAGGTAGTTCACCCCCACATGGTCCAAGAACTCAGCCTTGACCATTTGGAAGCGGAACAAACATCTAAGAATGTAAAGAATGGAGAGTGAGGCTAGGGTTAAGAGAGCCAAGGACCAAAGAAGCACAAAAGCTGTGGTGGGTAGCTTCCCTAACAAGCGCCTAAGGGCATTTGCATCCTCCGCTGGTTCTCCTAGGATTTTCCACAGTAAGGCCTGGCTGCAAAGGGACAGGCTTATCCTAAAATAACCAGCGTGAAACCTAGCTAGTACGAGGAAAAAGTATCGCTTGATGACTTTGGTAAGAGAATCTCCATAGACGGGCGTTGTTGTTTCATGGGATGCTTCGATCACAATCTCGACAGGGGATCTTGTGTTTTTGTGGTCCATTACTTCACATATGTGGAGTTGATCTACACAAGGACACACAGATAGGGTTTATATAGAAGGAAAAATAAGCTAAGGAAATACCCAATAAACTAAGCGTACCACACTGGACGGGCACAACTGGAGACGGCTGAGTAGCTAGGCTAGCTTTGGAATTTTGTTTCTCATTATTAAAATATATATATGAGTTGCTTTCAAGGCTTTACAGCTAGACTCCGTTCTTATTGAGATGCATATTTTGTCTCAACTCTTGAGCATTCAGGCATCAATATTCTTCAGATTCTCTCAATATAATAGAATATTGATGTTGAAGCAGATTGTATGGCAGTTTCCTTGGAACATTAGCATGTAATATTTATCCTCGCTTCATCATGGGAGAGTGAAATGTAATCAAGGGATGGATAATTTAATTAGCACATATGAAGTCCGTATTGCGTAATTAAGATTGTGAGATAACAATTAACAACTTTGATTTTTTTTTTGTCTCATTTTTTTCACAAAAAAGTTATTTATGCTTCATTAATTAAAGATAATGAAATTAACCCTGTACCAAAAAAAAAAAAAAGATAATAAAACCAAGATCATTTCTGTTCAAAAACATCCCCCATGAAGAAAAAGGAAATGAAATATATATGTAGTCCTCACATATAGCAGATCGCATGATAAAGCTGCCTTAATTTTTTCACTCCCTTCCAAAAACTTCAGAAGCATATCAAAAGTCGTCATGAAAACGTACGTCCTGAATTAATTTTGTAAGGAAAACCTGATTGGATGGCTTTAATCCATAAGACAATTGTGGGCAAAACAGTATGAAACAATCTATCGAAATCAATAACTTTAACAATACATGACCAAATTATTCCTAGCTCACCGAACAAGCAACAAACTAGCTTACAGAATAATCAGCCATTTGAACTTTTGCATTATGTATATTCTTTTTCCAAGGGAATATTAATGTGACGGATGAAAATGTGACAGATAAAAATTATTGATCGGATGTTTATTCACGATTAGATGATGAAACTATTACTGTGATCGACACGCGGATGTTCCCATATCGAAATGTTAATATTCATGATTCGCAGATGTTTTTCTTAATGACATAATGAGACTTTAATTTTGGGTAGAAAGATTGGAACAGGCCAAGCCAGCCTGTGTAATCTCACCAGCTCTCGTTAATTAATTGTACTGAGATCATTATTACACAATATCGAAACTCGTATATACACATGCAGCGGGTCATACACAGCTACACTTGTTTCCGTTCCTCCATAGCTATAACTATTAGCAGCGAACTACTTAAAATATTGGTCAGATTTTACAAAGAGTTTTAAGCTCTAACAAAAAGCTTGTTTTAAGTGATGAATTAACTAAAGAATAAATAAAGTTATAGAGGAACCCAAATTTAGGTGGCTGGAGTACTGTTACTGCTATGTCTAAACACAGGGTCAGTACTGTCCGGTAAAAGCATCTTTGTATTTATTGCAGTGAAGACCAGGAGAGCCAAAGACACCAGAACCGAAAGTGAAGATAGGACCATCATGACTCCATGGGCAAAGAGGCCTTTCACCTCCTGTGCGTAGCCTATTGACGCTAGTGCAAGCACCGTCAGTGGAAAGGAGTAAGCCCACCACGCCACGTTGAATTTCTTCATTGATTTCCTGAAAAGGCATGGCCTGCAAACCTGTTTTCACATTGTCAATTAATAAATTAGTACTACAAAAATTGACTTAATTGTAAGCATAGTTTGTAGTACTAAGTTAGTAGTACCTACTTCCTACCAATCGCTAAAAAAGTAGGAAAAATATCATAGTATACTATGGTTGTAAAGCTACGGGAGTTTTTTTTCCTAAAAGATGTGACGCCAATGCTGTGAAAGTACACAAGACCTGCACGGATCCCTTTTAAGGTCAAAGTCAGCATGCACAACTTAATCCTGATTTTATATGATTGTGACTTTTTTCATTTGTTTAAGTATTTCCAAGAATACTATATGAAATGACTTCAAAGGTTTGAAATATAGGTAAAAGATTTTTATGGACCCTACCGAAAAGACCATGTATTTGTCTTCATGTTTCCTAACTCAATTGAAGTTTCTCTTCTGCTTAATTTCTTCTTATCTCAAAAATTTTGACTTTTAAGTAAAGAAACCTAACAGAAATATTAATTACCAGGGCTAGGAAGAGGAAGACTGACAGAAAGAAAAGCATCTTCGCTGAGGTATCAAATCTCCCAGAAATGGAGTCCCAAGCCAAACTTGCCACGCTAGGAGCTGCAATGAACAAGAAGAAAACTGGCCTCAACATAGCCGGCAAGCAATTGCCACCCGATAACCTTTGATATAAGGTGACGAACAGCACAAGATAATGTGCCATACCCAGCGAGAACATGCACACCGCGCTCTCCCTCCACCCCATCTCCGCCGCAGCCCGGGCACCTACCAAGTTCCCTATCACCGTCAGCTGACTCGTGGGATTCGCCACCGTTGATAAGAACCTCTTGCCTTTGGTGAACCACTGGCCGTATATTTTGACATCAAGAACCACCATAGGCACCACAAACACCCACCACAGAACAAGGTAGTGCAGGGTTTTGGGAGAGATAAATGGAGAGGATTGGAGCAGAAGGAGCCAAGAAATCCAAGGAGCGAAGAGGTAGTTCACTCCCACATGATGCAAGAACTCAGCCTTGACCATTTGGAAGTGGAACAAACATCTAAGAATGTAAAGGAAAGAGAGCGAGGCTAGTGTCAAGAGAGCCAAGGACCAAAGAAGCACAAAAGCTGTGGTGGGTAGCATTCGAAACAGTAGCCTAAGGGCATGCGCATCTTCTACAGGTTCTCCTAGGATTTTCCAGAGTAAGGCCTGGCTGCAAAGAGACAGGCTTATCCTGAAATAACCAGCGTGGAACCTAGCAAGAACTGGAAGTAAAAATTCTTTGATGATTATTGTGATCGGATAACCTTCACATGATGGTGTTGTTGTTGTTGTTGTTTCAATGGAGGCATCGATCACAATCTCGACGTGGGTTTTCGTCTTTGTGTTAGCCATATTACTCTTCATGAGCTAGCTATGGAGGAGAATGCATCTTATGATGGGGTTTATATAGAAATTGATAGAAGTACTGTTGCAAGTAAAGTAGTGATATGTGGTTGGGTGAGTCTTGAAAAATGCACAATAAACTAAGGGTATTACTGGACGGGGAGAACCGTATAGGCGGCTGACTAGGCAAGCCTTTTTGGACTTTCCTTTTGCCATACGATTTGAGTTGTTTTCATGTCTTTACAGCTAGACTCCATTCGTTTTGGACCCCTTTTGTCTCATTCAGGTACTTAGCCTGCGCGTATCAGTCTCTAGATCCTTTCAATGGTTTAATTAATTGGATGTTCAACCAAATACTAACCAAATGTTTCCCCCCTAATCTATTTTTATTGCCTGCTCATTGAACTTATGTTAATATGTTATTGTTCTGGCTTAATCAACTTGAAGAAAATGTATTCAATCGGATGAACATGTTTAGTTCACGAAGGGGGTAGTAAGATCAGACCTAATTAACAATGCTGATATTTTTGGGTACATGTTTGCATCCGATGTTGATTTATGATTGGCAGATAATATTGTTAATGTGGCACATTAGAAGTATATGCCGATGCTCCGGTCTTAAAAGACAAAATTCCACAGATTTTTCTTCTTCTTAATTATGTTCGTCAATGACTTGATAAGATTTTCTAGTGATCAATTGTCTAAATGCATTTTGATCAGTTCTATTTCTATTAACCTGGCAACTAGCTGGATAAAAAAATTGCATATATAACAAAGAAACAAAGGTTTACTTGTATGATAGCATGATGGTTTCCTTGATGACTGGTTAAATTAATAGAAAGAGATATACATGTCATGATTAATCTGTCCTCATGCTCTTTTTTTTTTTTTTGATAAAAATCTGTCCTCAGGCAGGCTATTATTACTTGATTCCTACTTAAAGGAAGCATATACGGATTAAATCAATAACGTTCAATTACTTGAACTTCGAGAGAAGCATATACGGATTAAATCAATAACGTTCAATTACTTGAACTTTGAGACTTCGAGTGTGGAGAAGTTTTTTTCTCAAAACATGCACAATACGTAATATAATTACCTGCAAATTTTCCAAACCCTGGCGAGTGAAAAAAAAAGTTTTCACCGAAAGGATATATTGAAAGGGAAAAGAAAAGTAATCATGACCAGTACTGTCAAATAGTTCTCCAAATTGTACCATGAAAGTTATCTGTCTAAAAATGTTATACCTGCCAACTGCTAGGAGGATAGAGGCACTAGTATACCTTTCTTTTCCGAGTAATAAAGAGCAATTTCACTGCTGTGTGCGAGTTCTGCTGGATAGACTATGGATCAACACAGTCCTTGCTTTGTTGTGCTATCAGGGCTGGCATTGACGTGTTTTCCTTCTTTACTGGATCACAGCAAACATTCTTTCTGCACGTTTTTCCTTTATCCAGGAAACAGGAAGAGGTTAGTTGACAAGTTGATGTAAGAATAATATATACACCGATACATATGTTGCTCTCATTTGGACCGCTTGCATGTCAGTCCCACTAAAGTTGAGAACTTTATGTACATCCCCACAGTGACCATGATGATTACTGTGGCTAGCCACTAGGTACTTGGAAAATTCAACATCCAGATGGCTGCCTCAAGTGAATATTTTCTTCATCCTATCGATCCACGATGGAAAACAGTGAACTGGGTTGACTGGGATGATCTCTTAAATTTTGGGTGCATACTTTTTCTTTTTGGGTACATACATTGACAGTGATTGACTAGATGATATTTGTATCACCATATACCATAATAGGTAGGAAATTAGTTGAAACAATGAGGAAAAGGAAGAATGGTAGTGAATGAGTGAATTAGTTCTCTCTGCTTCCTATAATATTTTGATACGAGAAGCGAACCATGGGATTATCATATATTAATGCAAATTGATATGCATATCAACTGATTGAAATTTAAGGACCTACATCAAAATAAATAGTTATGAGGAAGCATGATGTAATAGTTCTGGGATTTGGTGTATTTGATTTTATGTGGGGTCTTATTGCCCTTTCTGTCAACAAAATTAATGTAAATCACACTTCACACATGCTGCGCCGAAGTTTCGCAACTTAAGTCCAGGTACAATGTTCCAGACTGCCGAGTCCTTGTCCCCATGGAAAATCTTCCAAAATTTGATGTTTATTTTAAGTTAGTCTTCATGTCTAAACTTTTGAAGAAGCTGTCTATTCGGTCCAATTTGAAAGCCAAAAAACGGCATGGAATTCTTACTGCTTTGTTCTCGTTTGTGTGTTTGCCACAAAACCTGATTTAACAATATGTTCGGTCCATTAGAAGAACATAATTATCGCTTCAGTTTTTCTACTATTACGGCTACTTTTGTTATTACTTACCTCCAATATAATACGGCCAATATTTTCAACTAGTAGTGGCCACAAGCAGTTTCCAACTTGGTTGAAGCTTCTGGTAAAAAATAATAATAAAAAAAAAGGTTCGTTGAAGCAATTTTCAGGAATTGGATTGATGATCTTGTCTCCTTCAAGTGATTAAACCAAATAATTTTTCATCAACTTTTATCATAATAACTTCCCGAGAACAAGATCAAATTGGAGACAGTTTGAAATATCAAATTAATATCAGCTCTAAGAATAATGAATTCGGTTGAAGTTGTAAATTTGCGGCCAGATGACTTATAATCATCAGCTACGTATCAACTAATAAGGCGTCAAAATACAGAAAACGGCGATAACTTATCTTTATTACCACTTGTCTGTCTAGTGTCTAGTACAAGAAACCGCTAATGGGGGGAACATTTTATTTTACATCTCAAAACTAGAACATAGGTCTTCTTAGACCAATGGTTATATATTAGTTATATTAGGTTAAAAAAAAGTGTAAAATAAAGGGCCATATTTTTTGAACTTTTTGGACGAAGAAATGTAAAATTTCTATATGGTACACTTTGGATTACTTAACTTGTGATGTTACTTTTTGGCTTCTAATTACATTGAACTCCGTTAGTGTTGCAGTAGGAAGGTCCTTTTCAAAATAGATCAACGGCCTTAGCTATTATAATAAGAGTACTTTCCTAACCCTTGCAATGAGAAAAGACTTGTGCGCAAAGGGCTACAGTCCACGCAATCTCATTGCTTCCTAGTGGCTGGAACCTCACTTCTCTTTCTCAAAAAGGCACCGGGGGTACAAGCCAGAGGAGCGTAGAACAATGAATTCTTTGGCCCAACCCACGAACACAAGTTAAGAAAGGCATATTTTATGCAAATTTAACACAAGTTAAGAAAGGCATATTTTATGCAAATTTTAAGGTTGGACCGTACTCCGCAAAAAACAAGTTTAACCATATATGTGACATTGCAGCAATATCTTATGCACTATACTCCTCGGCTGCTAAATCTTTACATATCCGAAATCTTCCTCCATGGAGATTAAAAAGGAAAAACTATACCAAGTCATTACCCCCACCACATATTATTCTTGCCATCAGATTAAGATGTAGTTTGGTCCATCTCTAACTGACTCCGCAAGCTTTGATTGTCCTTCAGCAACTGATCATACTCCAGGAGAAATCCTTCAGATTGTTTCCGCAGAGCATCCACTTCGGATTGTTTAGCCTTCGCCTCTTTGGCTTTGACCTCACATTCGGATTCTAGATGCTTAATCTTAGCAGTCAGGGTTTCAATCTTTTCTTGGAGAGCTTTGGCTTCCTCTGATTTGCCATTTTTTCCCTCGTCCATAGCTCGGTTTTGTTTCTTGGCAGCCTCCATTGTCTTCCTTAGTAAACGAAGTTCTCTAATATAATGGTGCAATCTATCTATCATCAGTGCCAGGAATAGCAAGAATCCTGCATGAAATTAAACACGGGAAAATCAAAAGCTGTACATGTTGAAAATATCAAATAAATGCTATGGGCTGAAACCAGGCAAGCCAAAAGAAAAATCTCCAACGCAGACATACAGCAGAGTCGATCCAAATACATATGCAACATAAAAGTACCAAGAATTATAAGAGGTTTACACAAGTGTATTCAACAACTCACGTATGTTCTTCTATTACTGCAGCATCCACAAAAAGAACTGACCAGTTGATCAACAACACCATGATCCACTATATGCACATATTTTGCAAGCTACTGAAACTATCACATGTAATAAATTGGTGACGACTGATATATTAGCCCTTGACCTAGAACTGGCTATTTGACCATACAAGAAAATTTGCTGATGCTACCACTGGCTCTTGTACTATCTCACTTTTGTCAAGATGGTCCCCGCACTTCTGATTTGGTTAATTAGTCCCTGTATTCAAAAGGTCTGTTAAGAACAGGGTAAGGAAATTACATAGTCAAGTAGAATCGCTTCCTTCTGATCCTAGAAAATGTTGGCATTCTAAATCACCTGGAAATAATTGTTGAAAACCCAGAAAGTGGATTTCATAAGGGTATTGATCAAAAGGTTTTGCTTATTGGAGTTCTAGAATTATTTTCTAATTTTTTTGAATGAACTTTGGGAACTTAATTTGTGACAGTTTCCATGCATCAAATAGCTTCTACCTGTCGAGTAACTCGACATGCAAGGAAAATTCAGATTGGATCAGAAGCTGCTATTCGTAGTAGGAGGTACGATCTAGAGTTTTCAAGTTGGGTGTTATTATGTTGTCTTAGGCTTACATACTACGATGCATATCAAATCAAAATAGTAAATAGTTGTAACTATAAACTACAAAATGGAAGAAGACCACAGACCACTACCAGTACAAGGATATATATCCCTTTTGCGAGCGTGGAATAGGTCGAGTCAAACTTCATATGAGCACTCACAACACAAGAACATTAATCAATCAAGGGAGATACTACTACAAGAACCATCAATCAAGTCCCAATATGGAAAAAATCCCAAATTTAAGGAATCAAGAAATAGTTTTCAGATACACAAAAAGAACTTTTTTAGGCAACTATCCATACAAAGTACAGAGTGAGAAGTGAGGGAGGGAGGGTTAGTGGATACCCATGAGGGAGGCTTCAAGGAGGTGTTTGGCCGTGAGGACCTGGTCGGTGGGGTTAAGTGCGCCCTCGACGGCGCGGTCCTGGATCTTGAACATACTGTAGAGGCTGGAGGATAGCACCACGAAGACGGTCCCGCCCACGGTCTTGGCCACCACGGGGCCCCGCCCTCGCTTCACCTTGTCGAGCGTGAGGATCACCAGCTTCCTCAGCGGCGTCTTGAACAGCAGCGTCATGATCACCCCCATCTCCGCGAAGATCACCGTGAACAGCAGATGTATCATGTTTGGTTTGGTTGGTACTTTACTGGAGACTGGAGAGAAAGCAAACGAGACGACTGTTTGTTGAAAATGTGTTTGTTTAGGGCCCGTTTAGATGATCGCGGAATAGAAAAGAAGAGGAATTAGTGGGTGAGGAGGAGGCTATTAATAGGTAGGCTTTTAATGACGCATCAGTAGGTACTTACTCACTAACTCTGGTTTTAGTTATACTACTCGTTTTCCATCTACCCCGGGCCGGGGGATAAAGAGTGAAGAGGTGGCACGTTGGCACTGGTACGCCGCGTTTTATCGGGTTGTCGGCAATTATTTGAGGGGAAAGGAAAATGGACGATCCATTTCAACGACCCCGTTTTTTTCTTTTGAACTTTGATCCACCGTTTGTTTTTTTTTGGTGAATGAACGGGGCCGTAGCCCATATTATTGAAGATTAACTAATACAGGAGGGATGGCAATTGGGTAGAGTCGGGTAGGGTAAGCAAGACCCGGACCCGGACCCTTAATCAAAGCGGGTAGGGTAAGAATAGACTAATTATGAACCGGATAGGGTAAAGCTTAATTTTTTTGCCCGACGGATAATACGGGTCTGGGTAAGTGTATACCCACTATACTCGCTAAGTAAAAATCAAGTTCTAATTAAAAAAAATCCTACAATTATTGAAACGGCCCGACCCGTATTTACCGTACACAGTAAACACGTACCGGAACTGTGACAACACATCCCAATAAAGCCCAACAAATAGTGTATAAAACAATAAACTGGCCAACGGCCCAATAACAAAACTGTAATCCGGCCCTTCGGCCCATCAAGAAACTCGTTACCCGAACCCCGGGGACATCAACAACAACAACCATCCGGCCCAATGGCCTCATTACAACATATACACAGCAGTAAACTCAACAATATGCACAGCGGAAGACTTATGACTCACATGACAATATATGCAAAGCCCAATGCAACTAATGGATCCGAGTCCTGTCCGAGGGTATGCTTCAGCTTGCCCCGTACGTTCCTGCACTACAAACTACTCATCCTACGGGATGAAACCCCGCAGGCGAGGGGTGAGTCCGAAGCGCTCACCGACGAAAGATAAACAGAGATATATAATCAACCGTAATACTTTCGAAGTAATGCAACCATCAATTCAGAAGAATCTATCACAACCAACACAACAGTAGAATACAACTCAAACAACACAACAGAGGAATCCAACTAAATCATTTCAAAGCCAAGACCAAAAGAATAATTGTTATTAATTCCAATTTTATCTTTCGGGTCCCTGTCACTGGACAAGCTAGGGTCGTACCAGGTTATCAATTAATTCCGGATGCCAGGTCAAACAACCATACCAAATCTTACCATACCGGGACCACGTCCCAAATTACCAAATCACACCGGGTTCAACAACCCAAATACCATACCGGGATCAACATCCCAAAACCGGATATTCGGTATATCCGAACCACTGGGTATTCGGTATACCCCAACCACAGGCATCAACACGCCAACCGGATATTCGGTATATCCGAACCACTGGGTATTTGGTATACCCTAACCACAGGCAACAACATGCCAACCGGATATTCGGTATATCCGAACCACTGGGTATTCGGTATACCCCAACCACAGGCATCAACATGCCAATCGGATATTCGGTATATCCGAACCACTGGGTATTTGGTATACCCTAACCACAGGCAACAACATGCCAACCGAATCAAGTAACCAAACCAAGTAACCGACCATGGCATCCCAGAATTAATCTTCAAACCATCGGGTCGTACCACTACTTCCCACATATATCATCATATCATATCAATTCCAATTTCCATTTCTTAATTATCCACAGTCAATAGTTTATTCCAATAATCCGATCACAACACTGTCTACCGACAACAATCACAATATCCATAACAGTCAAACAATTATCCAACTTCCTATTAGCTCAAGTTATACAACAGACCATTCCATCAACAGTTTCATAACATCAATTACTCACAGTCCAACATCAATCACAACACAGTAACCAATAAACCAATAACAGTCATACAGCGGTTCAATCAAGCAAATACACATCATAGCAACAACAGCAACAATAACCGTAGCAGCCAAGTAACCAACACAATTCCATATTACCAAATATCCATCAACAATACATGTAACATCAATTATTCACAATTAACAGTTCACGACAATATCCACACGACCAATAGCACAGTCCAACAACAGCAACATCAATAACCATAGCAGTCAAATATCCAACAATGACCCTCTCAGTAGTTCATTCAAACAACAGAACACACAACTATCCACATTGACCAGTTCATC
This sequence comes from Turnera subulata, assembly GCA_028386065.3. Lineage (NCBI taxonomy): Eukaryota > Viridiplantae > Streptophyta > Magnoliopsida > Malpighiales > Passifloraceae > Turnera > Turnera subulata. Next base: position 53,803 of record JAKUCV010001435.1, read on the forward strand.
AATAATCTCAACACAATGTACACCAGTCTATCACAATCCAACAACAGCATCAATAATTCCACAGCAATCAGGTAACAGTCGATAATTATTCCAACAGATCAGTCTAACAACAAAAATACACAAACAACAAGGATACACACACAGCATTACGGGCACATATCAAGGTTTATCCATCCTCACCTTGGCCAATTTCTTAACTCTGAAGGTAATGACCGGTCCAAAGCCGGCTCCTCGGGAAACGGCCCGATATCCAAAAACCTATACAACAAACAATACACTCACACAAATGCACATAAGAGTATGTCATGATGCCAATTTTACGAAATGTACCCATCCCGGTTACTTATCCGTTATTATTATCTTTTACCAAAAATAATTAATCGTATGTATTTCCGAATATAATTTCGGTACCATACTTTAATTAAAACTCTTTTCAAACTATATTTTCATAAAATAATTATAATTTCTAAAATAATAATTACCATAATTTTCTGAAGAAGATAACATATGTGTATATATACATTTTCCAAATTATTATATTTCAACATAATAGTTATCTTATTTTCAAAGAACCAAAGTGAATATATTTTCGAAAATATTATAAATATAACTTACNTTTCGGTACCATACTTTAATTAAAACTCTTTTCAAACTATATTTTCATAAAATAATTATAATTTCTAAAATAATAATTACCATAATTTTCTGAAGAAGATAACATATGTGTATATATACATTTTCCAAATTATTATATTTCAACATAATAGTTATCTTATTTTCAAAGAACCAAAGTGAATATATTTTCGAAAATATTATAAATATAACTTACTGTCTTTTTCCTCAAAATATATATATCTTTTCAAAATCGATTTTATTCCAGAAAATAATTAGATATATATATATATATATATATATATATATTAATTTTTTTTTACTAGACTGGGCCATGACCAGTGAGTCCATGCCCAGCCCAAGTCCAACCCAAACAACCAACCCACAAAGTCCTACTCCAAGCCCACTTACCCATCAAACCTCAGCCCAAAAACCCGGCCCAGGCACAAGTTCCAGGCCCAGACCACCATTTCGGCCCAAGCATCCACCTATCCTCAGCCTGACCCGTTTGAGAATCGGGTCGTCACCCTCAAGACCCGGACTCCACGGGTGCGACGGACGGAGCATGGTGGCGGGCGAGCAGCACTGGCGGCGTGACGCGGCACGGAAGAAGAGACGCAGTGCCGGGGCTCATCGGCTGCAGAGGCGATGCGTCAGGAGGAGGAACGGGTCGCGGTTGCTCGTTGGTGTCTCCCCGGTGGCGGCGATTATGCGAGCGGCGTGGGGAGGAGACAAAGGCGGCGCTGCAAGGCAGAGGCAGCGGGGGCGAGGGCGACGAGGGAGAAGGAAGGACCGGTGGTGAACGGCGAGGCGGGTGGAGGTGTGCAGGGGAAGGGGTCCGGCTCGGCGGCGGCTGTGGCTCCTGCTCCTCCTCTTCTCCTTTCCTTTTTTTTCTTTCTTTTTCCACTCTTTTTTTTTCTTTCTTCTTTCTTTTCTTTTTTTCCTCTCTTTTCTTTCTCCGGTTTCTTTTTTTTTCTCCTCTCTTCTTTTTCTCTCTTTTTTTCCTTCTCTTCCTCTCCTGGTTCCTCACCGGGCTTTAAACTGTTTTTGTTTTTTTTTTACTATTAGTCTTGTGAATCAAATAATACAATTCGTCCGTATTACGGGCGTGTCCGATCCGGTCCAGAAAATAACCGATACCTCCTTAGTTATTTTCCGGTGTGATTTTCTGAGAAATTTCGAAACCCGAAAAATACCAACTTAGTTCCGAAAAATCCGCGGGAAAATCACAAGCATGGGAAAACCCTCGGTTTTGAAAAACGACTCCCGATTTACCTTGAATTAATTACCCAAGATTAATTCAACAGTAAATCACGGTAAAACGACTTTAACAGTCCCGATAAAAATCCAAATTTTACCCGGGCTGTTACAATTATTAAATTAGCATTCATGAAATATGTTCCAAGTTCAAGTATAAAAATTTTAAAAATAACAAAAAGTCCAAAGATTTAAAGTAGCGTGTAACTTTTCTCAACTTAAAATCTAAAAAAAAAAATTATTTCTTAATCTCCATCCTCTTCTCTACCAAGATCAACATATATTTTTCTAAAAAAAATTAATATTATTAAATAATATAAAAATAAGAATCTTATAATAAGTTAAAAATATAAATTAATATTGAATGCTTGTTTTCTTCTTCCATATTATTATCATAAACAATTGTAGGATAATTATAAATTAATGTTCCTTTAAAAACAAAGAAAAATTATAATAACATAATATTAGTTTAGGGTTGTAGAGCACAAAATTTTAATAGAAAAAAAAGATGTGGTGAGAGGAAAAGAATTAAAAAAACAAAAGAAAGAAACTCAAACTGATTTTTATATTACGGTTATAGAGTTTAGAATATTATAATGGATAGGGTCTAACGGGTAGGGTAAAACCTAGACCCTTACCCAAACCCAGACCCTGCCCAGACCCGGTCAACTCGGGTCCGGGTAATACCCTACCCTTTTTTTACCCGGTCAAAGTCGGGTAATACCCTACCCATAAAAGCGGGTTTCGAGTGGGTATCGGGTAGACCCGGAAAAATTGCCATCCCTAAGTGTGGCCATGAAAGGCCTCTTAAATCATCCTGAAATACAAGAGAGCAAAATGAAGGCAAAGTGTCAAAAAGATGCAAAACTAAAGGTTGTCCTGAAGCACCCGTTGCAAACGCATCAGCGAGTTTGTTGCCCTCCCGATAAGTATGTGATATAATCACCTGCCAATCCTGATCAAGAAGGGAAAGAATCCCACGAAACAATGGCTCAGACTCGGAAGTATCACGAGACCGCAACTGCTGCACAAGAACAAGAGAATCGATCTCCAAAACAACATTACGCAGACCGCGAGACCATGCCTGTCGTAAGCCAATATAGAAAGCCCAGACCTCAGCTTTGAAGGAAATACATATGCCTAAGGTCACATTAAAACCAAAACACCACTCAATAGAACTTCGACATACCTCACCAGCCGATGCTAGACCAAGATTGCCTTTGCTAGAGCCATCCGTGTTTAATTTATACCAACCAAGATCAGGAGGCTTCCAACCGATATTGACCCGAGCACAAGTAGTAGAGGGTTGAGTCGTAATCTTGGCCTGGTTACTGAGTTGAACTTCATGCACCATACTTAAGATAGACGGAATGGAGAAAAAGCCAACGTTATGCCTTTGAAAAATCCACCCGTTTCGCCATCCCCAAATCTTCCAATGTGTAAGACCAAACGTAAGAGGCCATTAAACATCCGAGGAGAGATGAAAGCTATCCAATAAATTAGAACGTAGCCAGGAGTGTAAAGAACCAGCAAAGAATGTATTCCATTTAGTTCTAGGTACAATCTTTCACGAGACTCTCTGTACCATTACAAGCAGCACAACATGGAGAATGGGCAAACTTGCGACGAAATCGAAGAGAGTTGGTCATCAGATGCTCATGGACCACTAACCAGAGGAAGGAGCGAACCCGTTGGGGTCCTTGCCACCGCCAAACCAAATGCCAGATAGAAGAGGGATTAGGGTCAGGTTGTCGATCCACAGTCAGGAGACTGTATGCCGACTTAGAGGAGAAGGAACCCTTCTGCGAGAAACCCCAACAAACTACATCAAGCTGATTGCTAATAGGAGGTAACATAGAAGCTACCTTAAGAACGACCTCAGGGGGAAGCAAAGCAGAAAACAGATTCCAATTCCAACTACCAGACTCAGACACGAACCACGCCAACAACCACTGTAAATGATCAACTGGCACCTGACCACTAGCTAAATCAATCAAAGCTGAAGAGCATCCCTCGACCCACCAATCACTCCAAAAATGGATTTGAAGACCATTGCCAAAAATCCAACGTACGCCTTGCTGAAGAGAAGGCCAGACAGACTTGATTGCTCGCCAAATGGGAGAGCTCGTCGTTTTATCCCGGAGAACAACTCGTTCACCTAAGATGGTAAAATACTTAGCTGTCATAACACGAACCCATAAACAATCATCTTGGCGCAAAATAGACCAGGCTAACTTCATAATAAGAGCATCATTAAAGATGCTCAAGTGCCGCAAACCTAGACCTCCATTCTTTTTGGGCTGACATAAAGTCTCCCATTTATGAGATGCACCTTTTGGCCATCAGCAGTATCTCCCCAAATAAAATTCCTGCAAAGGCGCTCAATCTCCTGACAAATGCCTTTTGGTAATTTGGCAGATTGCATAGTATAAACCGGGAGGGCACAAAGCACTGATTGACAGAGAGTAATACGGCCCGCAAGCGAAAGTTGATCAGCTTTCCTACTCGCGAGCCTATCCCTTACTGTAGTAAGAATACCTGCATAAGTAGCCTTGGTAATTCGCCCAGCATATAGAGGGACACCCAAATAAATGCCAAGATCCTTAGAAAGCTGATAACCACTAACAGAACTGATCCCCGAACGTGTCTCATCCGATACATTCTTTGAAAAAAAGATTCGTGTCTTGGCCTGACTAACTTTTTGTCCAGAGAATTGACAGAAGGTATCTAAACAATGCTGAATAATTTGCAGTTGCTCAAGTGAAGCCTCCGCAAACAAAAGCATGTCGTCCGCAAAGAGAAGATGAGAAACCGGAGGACCACCATAACTAGCACATAACGGTTTCCACCTTCTAGAATTCACCGCATCAAGAACAAGATGTGAAAACCGTTCAAGACAAAGTACAAAAAGATATAAGGAAAGAGGATCCCCTTGCATTTTTTTTTCATTTTTTAAAGCAAAATCTTTGATTCGAATGCTTTTTGTTTATGAAAAGAAAAATATAATATTTGAAGGATTGCGATAAACTTGAAAAATCCGACCCTACAATTAATTTTTTTTAACTTACCGACCCTACAATTATTGATCGTTAGTTTTGTTTATTGTGAAAAAAAGGACGTAAATAGTGCTCGGACCTAGATATTTCTAAGTTACATACTATCCAGAACTTTGGAGATATTTATAAAGCAGATGTCACGTAGGCGGGCAGGCGAGTTGGGTTTGGACTTCGCCTTTGGGCCTAGGCTTTCCTGATAATGGGCCGAGTCGGTAAATTACCATGTATCAAATCGTTCTTTTAACGATATCCCATCCTAAATCATTCCATTATGTGAATTGGGGTGGATAATAAAAGGGAGAAAAAATAATGAAAAATACCAAATTCAAAATAATGAATTTGGGGCGGGCACTAAAAGGGGAAAAAAATAGTAAAAAAGGTGCACCAGCGACGAGAGTGTCGCCTAGTCTCTCCGACAGGAATACGTGGACCACTTTCAAAACAATAAAATTGGGCCGATAATTTGAAACGAATTTACTCTAAGCCTTCTTCGGGTGTGTGTTATATATGGCGCAGGCACATGGAACTGAACATTCTACCCAGTCTAAGACCCATAAAATAAATACAAAGTCAGTCCTCTCCCTCAATGCACAAAACCAAGGTCTTACTTGGTGGGCTGGCTGTCTGCCTCAACACAGGTCCAGCAAGCTCAACAGCAGACCATGACCAAAATAATCCCTATAATAAAAAAAAAAGAAAGGAGAAGAAATAGAAAAGCTTGAATAAAAAAAAGTTCCAGTAAATATAAAACAAAAAACACAGGTCACGTGCGTGATGTACGATGGACCCAACCAAATAAAAACTTACTAGAAGCTCTCCGGTCCTTCCTTCCTTCCTTCCTTCTTTCTTTCTTTCTTTCTTCTTCTTCTCCTAAACTCTCTCGACTTCCAATCCAATTCATTTATTTAACTTTCGTTTCCTTTTAACGGTCTCTATCGAATATCCATATTCTGTCCATCCTAGTAGTACCAGGTACGCAAATGATATTAAATCAAAAATTAAATAAGAATAAAACTCGTATTCTCTTCTTCTCCATACTTATAGTATTTATTTGCATCTATAATACTGGAAGACGGTTGGCCGCCGCTCTTTACTAATCTAGCAAAAAAAAAATTATAAAAATTCATTTCCACAATTTTCTTCAGAATC